>PQWD01009199.1:0-34968 GCA_019425675.1 Leucinodes orbonalis
AAAACAAATAAGGAAACCCTAACTTAGAACATCACAACAATGGAAAAGTATAATTTTATTTTATAAAATTCAATCTCCTGATTATTCTTCATAATCCGCTTAGCTTTATTACGCCACATCAAAATTACGTGTTGTTACGCTTTTAATTTTCTACGAGTAACGTTGTGATTACCTATATCACGAAGAACTGTGTTGTGTTAGACTTGCTGGAAAATTTGTTGTATTCGAACAAAGTTCCTAAGGTAGGTGCCTATCGCTTTTAATTTGTTACGGATTGTAGAGAACTGCAAATCGAATTCACGGATACTTTTAATAATAAGTTTTAGTAATTTCTGTGTATGAGCAACATTGACACCTATTCATTTGGTTAAATATGAAAAATATTCATTTGTTATTATCACATTCACCTAAACAACAATTCCAAGTAATTTCAACTTAATGATGAAAATATAAGCTCTAATTAAGAATATGAAAAATAAATATGTATTGTGGTAGGACACTTTGAATGGATTGATAAAAACCCATATAAAAGTTCCTTTTTGTATATTTTATATTTAAATAAATAATCTTTAAAACTCCTAGTAGATAATTGCTTTTTCATTTAATTAGTGGTCTAATTTAATTTATTTCTTAGGTATTTATTTATTTTTTACTTATCTCCAAATTATTATTAGATACTAAACCTTTAATATGCGCAGTTAACCTTTTATTGTTCTATTCTATAATAAGGTAGCCACTTCTATTTATAAAATTGTATTATTAATACATAATTGTTTACATAGGAAACAATTTCTTTTTATGTTTCATGTTAAGTAGGGGCCTGGTGACCTGTATCACGGGTCTTGACCTATATAGCATAGATTTAATATACTAGATAAGCAACTTGCGCGTCAACACGTTCCCACCGCACATATGACACAATCATATGCCCAGGTTGCATCAAATCAGTACTCGTGAAACGTCAACAGAGTCCAAACCTACAACGCGCGTAAAAAAATACTCTAAAATGGTGTAACGTTTGGAAAAGAATTCATTTCAAGGTCACAAAAACATAATAAAGCCATCCTTTTATATCTTTTCAAACGTAGGTTTTCTAATGTTTGTAATTAAATTTAATTAATTAACGTAAAATCTGTAAAAACTAAAATTACGCTATCAAATATTGCATTTAAAGGTCAGTATTACCACTAAAAATCAAATCTGGTTTGCACACTATTGTGGAAAAAATTGTAACAATAAATATATGAATATAATGTTTTCTATTTTCACGTATATTAACCTCAATGTTTTCAACAATTATAATATTATCATATATTGACTGCAATTTGAAACAATGCTCAAATCTTATTGTCTATTATTTTTTGTTAGTGACCAATAGTCTGCATACCAATGTTTAGCCATGTACTTTAAAATTGTGAATGTTTCATAAAAACTTCCACCCCCCGTTTTAGGGTAGTGCAGGTTAGAATAAGACAAAAGTAGCTGTTTAGTCAGCAACATATGTCAATTATTAAACATAAACAATACGCGTCCACTAACCTAAATAGCATTACATTAATTTACCCATACTTACAAAACAACATTGAAATTATTTTAAATGTCTATTTATCATTATTGAAATATGTTTATTTTATTATAATTTTGTGCAAATTTCTTATGACAGGCAACACCACCCGAAATTGCACGATTGTGTTTCTGTCTTTGTTCAAAGTAAGCAGCGTATTGTCTTTGTGCCTTGAGCGGAAGTGAGGACAAATATATTTACTTTGAAATCTTTTCTGGTTTCAAAGTTACGTCTTTGCAGTTATAGAAGTGGTTACACAAGGGTTACACCTTAGATTAAGCATGTACTAGATGTAGTCATAAGACGTTGCCGCTCTTATATCATTGTAATGCAATACACGTCATGTATCTTTGTCTATCACACGAATCCTAGTTACGAGTAGAGACGGTTGATAGACGTTTCACAACTCTGACGTCGGTCATTTAGTGCCTCCAAAGAGGCCAAAACATTACGAGCTGTCGTGCAAATTTTTCACAAAGTGACATAATTTTAATAAATATTTTGAAAAGAAATAAGTAAACGTAGAAAAATGTCGTGTTCTGCGGTAAATTGTTCTTCAAGAACCACCAAAGGAGGAGTAAAAGACCCGGAATTATCATTTCATAAGTAAATATTTGACGACATTTTCATTCATATTCGTAGTTGTAATGAGACTTATGGATAAAAAACATGTAGTAGTAGACTTTAAATAATGTTAGACATACATTAGCTTGTATTAATTGTAGAAATTACGTCTAAAACAATTAATATTATGCATGAAAATTTAAGGATGTTACTAGTGATGTACTCAACATAGAATTTAATTCCATCGATAGTAATTCTTTAACAGTTTCTTTTATACAATTATTGAATTTTAGGTTCCCGAAATGTCACAAATCAGAGAAAATGGGTTAAAGTGTAAGGCGTGAAAACTGGGAGCCTACGAAGAACTCCAGGCTTTGCTCAAAACATTTTGAGCAATCCTGTTTCATCGTAGGCTTATCAATAAAAAAACTGAAATCCGATGCAGTACCAACCATTTTTGAAGGATATTCTGGATATTATCAACCTGTTAGTTATTTTTACTATTTAGACCCTTTTATGCGAGTCTTTTCTGTATAACTGGTTAGAGTCTTCTTAATATAATCAAATGTTTGAACCGGTGTGGTAGATTCAAATACTTTTTAATTTCTTTTTAGGGTTCCGTAGTCAAACAGCAAAAACAGAACCCTTATAGATTCGCATGTCTGTATGTTTGTCCGAATATCACATCAACTTTCTCAGAAAATTTAAAACTATAAAAATATTGTTATAATTTTGCAAGCACATATTTGTGTTCTGTAATCCACATTATAATTTTAACAAAAAAACATGAAAAAAAATGTTTTTAGGTCGCATATTTTAAACTGAAACCTTTTTCATATACCCACTATTGTGGGTTATCAATGTAGGTATGTATGGGTCTTTAAAAATGATAATGAGGCTTTCAGTATATATTTTTTAAATAAATAATTTTTAAGTTTGATTTTGTGGTGTGATTAAATTTGTTATTTTACCGTAAAATATAATATAGTCTATTTATACCTACCAATAATATTTTGTTTATTTGTTCAACACATCTAATTTTTAACCCAGGAAGACCAAACTTCAAAATATTTGCGTATAAAATTTATTATGGTAACGCTTTATTTTTAATTTTTGTTGTAGATAAAATTAACAACGTTGCTGTATTTGACTCCATGTTATTTTTAACACAATTTATAATCATCTAATTCTGCAGGTGCGACGACGACGCCCGGCTTAATTCTAGCAATATGTTCGATACCAAGGCCACATCCCTAGTGACGCACACTAATACAAATCTGTAACTGCACACTAACAAAAATTAGACACCGCTTTTCAATATACAGTCTGTCTACCTCATAATATGTCTATGGGTTACACTTTTATCGCCAGGCGCGCATGGTTATTGCTACTCTATTTATTTATCTCAATGCTATATAGGCACCAGTCTCCACAAATGGCTTTAAATGGTTTTTTTTTGTTAATTTTAAGGATTTTTGTAATTTGTGTGTCATTTGGTGGTAGAAATAAAATAATTTTTATTATTATTTTTTATTAACAAGTTTTTCAAGTATCAGGATGGTGTTCCCTGAACTCATGCATGTATACATTAAACAGAGGCTATTATTTAGAAGGACTATACAGAATCAGTTGTATTTGAGAATTGGTGTTAATATTTGTTTATACCTTTATGCATGTCATTTATATCATTTAAGTGGTGAGAAGTACCTGCAAACCTGTTTTAAAACTTTACTTTAATGATAATGAAATTTCATGTTAGGTAAATAATGCAATGACTCATTTACACTATTCACATATTCAAATACTGTCTTATTATTTAAAAATAAGTGATTTACATTTTATGTATAACACAAAGATATTTACTATTAATTAAGCATTTCATTTTGGTGTCATCTTGTTTGTTATTGCGTAATATCACAACAGCTCACTAGAGGGCGCTGTATAACAGCCGAGGCGTAATCGTCTCGACGACAGTGTTAGATTTTTACCCGTATAATCACTTTCCGAGTGTGGACAAATAATTACAAGACCTTACTTCATAGGCATTTCTATAGTAAGCTCTTCGCTAGACATTCACACTACGTGAGGTCATTTTCACCGCGATGACGAGATGTGGCGCGGTACCCTGAGCGTGAGGCTGGCGACGGTGGTTTACCGTCAGCCCTCGATGATCGTTCACCTTTCACTTCGGTGAAGGGCGTGGGCTACTGTCGCTGTCTGAGTGGTTGTTTTTATACATTATATTATTATATATTACTTCAATATTTCTTCTATTATAAACATATAATTTATAACTGAATTAATTATAATACTAATTTGGAATTATATAAGATTTATAGAAATGGTTCTGCCCATAGTAATGTATTAATGAAGCAGATTCATATTATCTGTCCGCAGAAATAGTTAATACAGCCACTCATGTCTCATGGTCAGCAAAAATTTCAAAAATCCCCCACTTTTACTCGAGAATCGGTAGTTGACACTAATCGTTGGCGTACTTTTTATGAACTGTCTAAAAGGAACGTTTTCATATATTTTGTATGAGATTAGTGATATGTCAAGTAATTGCGATTAGTGATGTGTTTCAGTGTGTTTTAAAAAGCAATACTGCAAATAAACGAAAGTGATCAATTCAACGACATATAAAATGGTGCGCTATTAATAAAAATAAGGTTTGATTTTTAAAAATAAATTTAAAAATACCAACTATTTATTGCAGATGGTGGAAACCACCGGATTGCCGGTTTTTCGACAAATCCGATTTGCTATTTTGCTCACCATGTTTGAAATATGCATACCAATTAACTTGTTCACCAATTTTTATGTGCGAACCGAATGCTTAAGTAAAAAAAGATAGTAGATAGATAGATAGACTCTTTATTGCTCACAATAAATTAAATACAAACAAAACCATAAAAACCAATACAGTGGGCAAAGGCGGCCTTATCGCTACAAGCGATCTCTTCCAGGCAACCTTAGGATAAAGAAGACGAAAAATAAGTAAGGTAGTGGGCAAGAAAAATAGGAAAACAAATAATATATGATATGTCAATATTAATACATAAACTAAAAATAAAATAAAAAGAACAAAATACTTAAATAAATACACAAATCTAATAAATATGCTAACATAAATAAATAAAATAAGATATGTAAACAAATACGTTCTCATAAAAATACATACTAATCTATATAAATAATTCTCGAAATAATTACAATGTAGTGTCCAATAAATGCTGGTGGAGTCTGTTCTTAAATGTCAGTACCGATTTTGCATGACGAATATCAGGCGGCAACCTGTTCCACAAAGTCGTAGCTCCTACGGTAAAGGACTCTTTGAAATACCCAGAATTAGTGAACGGAGTTCTCAGCACATTATCAGACTTAGACCTAAGATCAAGACAGTGGTCTGTACCAAGAAATTGGAAACAATCTTTCAGATAGGAAGGGGATCGAGGGTCATACAGAACCTTATAAATAAGAGTCAACACATGTTCTTCACGGCGTTGTCGTATAGGTAGCCAGGCAAGCTTACGCCTAAATTCAGACACATGGTCAAACTTGCGTAAGCCAAAGATATACCTAATGCATAGGTTCTGCAAACGCTGCAGCTTATTGAGCAAATCTTCATTAAGATCAATAAGGCAGACATCAGCATAATCTATAATTGATAAAAGGAGAGACTGCGCAAGTTCAACTTTCGTCTTCACGGGTAACAAATTTTTCCACCGCCGAAGCGAACCAAAAGCCGCGAAAACCTTGCGACTGACCTCAGACACATGCGAACTCCAAGACAGAGTGTTGTCAAAGAACACTCCTAGATTCTTCACAGTTTTGTTATAAGAGATAGCCACACCGTTGAATAAAAGTGGAGGAATATCTGCAAAAACTATTTTAGATATCTGTTTAGAGCCGCCTACGATAATCGCTTGCGATTTATTGGGGTTGACTGATAAACCATGAGAAAGACTCCAATCACAGACGATAGCAAGGTTAGTGTTAATAATAGCAATTAGTGATTCAATGTTACTCAGGGGGGCATGAGAATAAATTTGAAGGTCATCAGCATACAAATGAAACTTACAAGTAAGGAGAGGAGTTAGAAAATTTATGAAAATAGAAAAAAGGAAAGGAGAGAGAACCCCACCCTGAGGCACACCAGCAGATAAACTGCAAAAATCCGACATTTTATCACCACCCCGCACACATTGTCGTCTTCCAACTAGATAACTCCTAAACCACTCAACCGTTGAATCAGAAATGAACACTGACTTTAACATTGCTAAAAGCACATCATAGTCCACAGTGTTGAAGGCGTTTGAGAAGTCAAGGAGTACCAAAGCTGTCAGTTCTTGTTGGGACATGGCATGCCGGATGTCATCAGATACCTTGACCAGTGCAGTGGTAGTGCTATGCCCCGGGCGGAATCCAGACTGAAAATCACTAAGAATATTTAAAGAATTTACAAATACACTGGCTTGTTGAAGAACAAGACGCTCTAAAATCTTAGAAAGAAATGGCAAAATTGAAATGGGCCTAAAATGAGAAGGTAACGATGGGTTAGTGCACTTGGGGATAGGAATAACTATAGCTTGGCGCCAGCAACCAGGAAAACTACCAGTGTTAAGGGAGAAGTTAAAAATGTGGCAAATAATGGGAATAAGGATTTCAGATCCCATTAAAATCATCTTTCTATTAATACAATCTATGCCTTCGGCATTTGATTTAATAGCCTGAATGTTGAGCTCCACATCACGCTCAGACACTGGTTTAAATATGAAAGGCCGGTGTGATGATGGGGGATTATTAGAGATATTATTCAATGTGTTTTGCTTTAGATGGTAAGGTAGATTACAAGATGCAGAAAAATGATTATTTAAAGAAGACAAGTCCAAAACATCTGCGACAAAATTCCTTGACTTACCAATTCCTAAAGAGTTTAAAAAAGACCACACTTTGGCAGGATCACCATTTGACACGGAAGAATGTATGTGTTGACGCTGAGCATCCCTACACAATCTGCTACAACGATTACGGAGCTCCTTATACTTGGAATGATTTACATCTGAAGGATTCTGCCTGAATCGAACTTTAGCAGCATCACGCCTTGCCATAACAGTTTTAATATCATTGGTAAGCCAAGGAGCCGGCAGATGCTTTAGACGAACAGGTCGAAGTGGGGCATGGACATCAAATAACTGAATTAATATATAATTGAAAATTTCCAACTTTAAATCAACGGTAGTGGCTTCAAACACAGAATCCCAATCAGCTTTACGAAGGTCAGAAAAAAAAACTTCTTTGTCAATATTATTAAAGTTACGTTGCATGACCACACGTGGTTTAGGTTTCGGACAACGGATATTATAGGACAGGTAAATAAGATCATGGTAGGAGAAAGCTACTGCAGGGAGTTGTCCATGATCATTCACATGGCCAGGGGACGAGACAATAATTAGGTCAAGCAAAGAGGGCTGACAGTGCGGAAAATGATGAGTTGCAGTTAGGGGCAAGAGGTCCAGACTTGACGAGTTGATAATAGAACGCAATCTGTTAGACCGAACATCCTGCTTAAGCAAACAAGTGTTAAAGTCACCCATAATTATTGAGTGATCAACTGTAGGTACAAATGTTTCTAAAAGGGATTCAAATTCGGAGAAGTAGTTAATATGTAGATTGGGACTATAAAGTACGCCAAGTAAAACTTTGAGGTGACCAAAGAGGACTTCAATAAAGAGATGTTCAGAAGATTCAGAGTAAAGAGAAGGAGATTTGCTAATTATTTTAAAAGGAAGGTGGCTCTTAAGATAAATGGCAACACCACCACCACCCCTGCCAGTCCTATCATTGCGTATAAGGTGAAAACCAGGAAGAGAGAAAGAAGTGGAAGGAAGACAGGGTTTCAAGAAAGTTTCCGAGACCAGTATTGCTTGCACATTGAAGTTGTTTGAAAAAGTAGTCAATAAATCTGAGTAATGTGCAGGAATACTTTGGGCATTCAAATGTACAGCATTAAACGATTTAGGAGAGAACATTTTATCTTTTAACAAAGCATCCAAAGATTGAGGCAGACTGCCAAAACTATCATCGGACAGCGAAGACGCCGTAAGGTAATCCGTATCTACCGAACTCTCACTACCACTATCAGAACAAGACTGCAACATAATACAAAAAGTTATTAATTATACCAACGACTTATTTTTAATAAAAACGTAAAATAAAAATAACGTTAAGTCAATATAAGTATGTATGTATATATATAAAATATGTATGTAAATTAAAATTTGTGCAGAGATATAAATATATCAATAAAACTTATGTATATAAAAATTAAAACACAAACACGTAAAAAAAAGAAATAAACAAAAAGTAAATAAATAAATTAAAATAACAAATTTATCCACCCGCCAGCAGCAAGGAAGAAAAGGCTCACACAACTTATACTAAAACATAATACACAAAAAAAACATTAACGAGCAAGAAATTCAGAACTACTAATTAAAAATATACTTTAGTTTCTAAACGCAAAGATTGTCTGTCACTGACAGTTGACATTATGTGACACAACTGACATTTAAATTGTACAAAACAAACAAACCACCTACAATTAAATTATGTTAAAAATACTAATTACTTATCAAATAAGAACAGTTTAATATAGGTATAGGTTACAAAAGAAACAGAGGCCAACTGAAAATAATACGAGTCACACTAACATGAACTAATATGCCGAATCAATGTGAAGGAATTCCGACATAGACACTAACTTGTGGCGTTTTCCATCTGGAGTCTTCACAAATATGAGGCCATCCGAAGTCCAGCAATTTGAGACACCGAACTTTACTTATTCAATCATATCTTCAACTATTTAACACACTAAATTACTACTAATACCTCTTATATTAACTCTATTTAACGGACTCGACACAGATTTTGCATTAACTGATAAGTAACAGAGAGTCGAGTGCAAGCACGCTATATGAAAATATCAAAGAGAGAGAGACGGATTAATGATATGGATATACACAGAAAGAGTTATTGTTCTCGAACCCATCACGTAGTAAATTATCACTTAGTAATAAGGTGCATATATACCCGCAGTGCATACGACTCATAATGATATATGCTGGTGTGGTGTTTGCACACGCTGCATCCACTCACGTCCATAGGCTACAAGTCATTCAAAATAAGTTCATGCGTAATGTCAACCTTCATTTAGACATAGCGCTGCCTACAATTCGCAGTAGTTAAAGCACCCCCGCAACGCCCTGAGCTGAGGTTCGAGTCCCTCTGGGACGCCTTGAAGGCCATCTGCGGCCAACAGCAGTAGTCAGTTCGAAAAAAAACCTCGCATTCATCTTTAACTCACGACTCTTCAGACGTATCTTTAATAATAGTAGCATCTGTTTTTGTTTCATATATGGATACTAGTGGTTCCCCCCGGTATTACCCACGTTATAAGATATTCTCCTACAGTAAAACATAACCTAAAATCGCTCGAGCGGTAACTAACACATTGCTTTATTTTTAACCCCCGACGCAAAAAGAGGGGTGTTATAAGTTTGACGTGTTTGTGTGTCTGTGTGTCTGTCTGTGGCACCATAACTCCCGAACGAGTGAACCAATTTTGATTTTATTTTTTTGTTTGAAAGGTCATTTAATCAAGCGTGTTCTTAGCTATGTTTTATTAAAATCGGTTAAGCCGTTTATAAGATATAGGGGATGAAAGTGGGAATGGAAAACCGATTGTTTGCAAATATGCCCGAATGGGGTATCAAATGAAAGGAAATGATTCTTACATTACAATAGCTAAGTTTAATTAAAATCGGTTCAGCCGTTTATAAGATATAGGGGATGAAAGTGGGAATGAAAAACCGATTGTTTACAAATATGCCCGAGTGGGGTATCAAATTAAAGGAAATGATTCGTATATTACAATAGTAAGTAAGTAATAACAGGGTGTTATAAGTTTGACGTGTCTGTCTATATACTAAAATCTAACCTAACCTAACCTACCTATAAAAAGTATGAAATAAAAATTAAATTACAAATTTAAAAAACCTCGACACAAGAACTTAAGTAATTTCCCTTTAAAAAGTAAAAAATAATAAAAGAAACTTAATGTTAAAGTACCTAAGAATCTATCAATAATTCTAAAAAAAAAACCTCGCGTTGGGGGACCGCTCTTAAACTAACAATTCAAATACAAATAGTCTTATTAAGTAACAGAGATGAACATAAAAACAAAATTAAGAGAATAATTCAAAACCTTTCATGAAATTCCTTCAGTCTTGGGTAAAAGCCTAAAGAGGTAACCATCTTATGAAAAATATCGTAGATAAGAAAGAAATAATTAGGAGCGGTCCCCCAACGCGAGGTTTTTTTTAGAATTATTATATATATATATCTATGACGTATTTGTATAGGTCTTTAAATATGATGTTGAAGTTTCTGATATATATTTTTTTAATTAAATATTTCGGCTGAAAACATTTCAAAACTGGTAATGTGTGTCCGCCCCCTCTAACTTCTAAAATATGGGAATGAAAAAAAAGGATATGATGTACATTTCCATGAAAACTAACATCGAAACTTGGTTTGAACGACATCTGGTCAGTAGATTTTTTATACGTCATAACGGTGTACCAATATTTTTGTATATAATAGATCTGTAGAGTTAATAAATAAAAAAATATGTTACGTTACTTGTTGTTAGATAAACCCTTCCTTGGCGAGTCCACTCGCAGCTGGCTAATTTTTGTTAGTCTTAGAGAAGCTTTTAAAAAAACCACCACAAATGAGTAATATTGGTTGTGTATTTATTTAAAATTATTGAGCTTAGTCAGAAGAATTATATTTTTAAATAATTATGTATAATTGTTTTGCCTCGCTTTCAGTTGGCGGTAACACTGTCCTGGTTATGAAGACAATAAATTATTTATACAGCTGATGTCTTTATAGCGCCTATCTTATTATAGAGATTTTCAAGGTCAATTATCAAATCAAGTATCAAAACCCTTTATTGCAGGTTTCGGTTGCTAGTTCGGTTGACCGGACTATTTGCAACTTTTTAGTTGCAAAGTTGCAGTAGTACTGTTCGAACTGAGCACCGGACTGTTGCTACTTATTATAGTAGAACAGTTTCGGTTAATTAAAGTTTTGTTTATTTGCATGTATTTTCTCATTAACTCGTGATATATATATGAGCAGTAGTCCACGTCAACTGAACTAACAGTCCGGACTACTGCTACTAGAGGACAAAACTATGAAAGTCGGCATTGGTACTAATTATAGACATACATCGTCGTTGAAAAGATAACATATTTATTTTATTAAAACACTTCGCGCACTTCTCAATATAATTTGTTCGTTATATTATACTTATAATCTCACAGAAGTGAGACTTTCAAAAAAGGTTAAGCATTTGAGTGTTCCCTTCCACGGAAATCTTTAGTAAAAGGCGAAAGATTTACGTATTGAAGGGAAACCAGAGTTAACGTGTTGTAAATTGTGCGAGCCCAGTCTATTCGCAGAAAACTCTTAACACCGCGTTGTAGAAAACTGTGTGCCTTTAAAGCAGAACGCCATCTAGCGATAGGCCAAGAAATTCGCGCTTATGTTGTGAATACAGTAGAAAAAAATAACATTGCTTAATCTTAACGTCATGCAGTCTTTTAGTTTCCTAAAATGTAAAAGGCAATGCTTTTATCTTTTAAATAATCATAATCAAAGATAAAGTCATATTATTTCTTTCTAAACATAATGTTTTAGGTTCAATATATGACTTAACCAGTACGTTTCTTTAAAGCGACTCTATTAGCAATTTCAACTTCAAACGCTTATTAATTATATTAAATGCTAGATTGAACGTATCACAAAAACGGTTGGCATCTAGTTGAAGCCGTGAGAACTATCTAAGCGTCAGTTTGCGACAACGGCCTATTACTCGTGTCATTTAAATCCAGTTACATAGATGGCGTGAGAGACGCCTAAATTTTTTGACAGGTATATCATCATCATCTGCCTATACAGTCCCATTGGAGTGCACAGGCTTTCTAACACAGCATTGCTATAGGAAATTGGGCTGTAACCTAGTTAGAAATATTTTTTAAATTTTATCATTGAGTTTTATACAGAAACGTAGGATCATTATGTGAAGCTGTGAAACCCCTCTCCATCCTCTATGCCAAAGATAATATTTCCATATTTACAAAGCGCCATTTATCTCCAATCACTTGATACTGCATAACGGATAAACAGACTTTATATATGTTTTTTTGCAAATACATACTTATTATTCGGCGGACCACCCAATGAATAATACCAATGGACATGTTCATGCAAACATATGTTTGTATTGCCTTGAGATCGAATCCAGAAGCCTTGGTGTAATACCCAATACTCAAGGTCATTTAAAGATTGAGCTGTTGTGGAGTACTTAGGAACACTTATTCATAATATAATTCGTGAAAGTTATGTTCTAATAAAATGGCATACTAGTATTCAAATTTCTAGGTAATCTAAAAATGTGTATTCATGAAGAAATCTAAAACTGTTTTCATAGACAGAATAATCGTGCAAAGTTCAAATATTATCAAGTTCATCAACATTCAGGGGGATCCCCGTTAGTCTAAATACCAGTTTATCTTTGTTACGTCCGCTTAAAGAGAATTACGCACACTACTGCATCTTGAAGTGGTTAATATATTAATAGCCTTATTTTACAGTCTGAAAGTGTATTTTCGTAAAGCAAATGTAATTGAAATTACTAGGTTGGCTGTAAGTTGATCATAACGTGTGGAAGAAACTAAAATAATGTTTATTGTTATACCCTACGAGTCGATCAAAACTGTTTTAAATATACTTATAAATCTAAAAATGTTGTAATAATAAATAATAATCTACCATATAAATTAAGGTAATTCAGCAATATCTGCTCAGTTAAGTTCAAAAAATGTTTTTTTTGTTATTTAGCAGAGAGTTGCTTGAGTATGAGGCCAATCTCACGGGCTCCGAATATTAAATAAAATGGGGTTTTTGAAAAATATTACCAATAAGTCGTTATTTTATTATATTCTAATATAATGTATTCAGTGACGTGGTATACATTAATATAATCATAATCATTTGTTTACTGGAATGGCTTAGGTTTTGTTCAGAACTCGTCTGTCACCAAAATCTTCGAATTCTGGATATTCGTCAGCATAATCTACTGGAAACATAGCTGCACAGTCTTCTTCGCCTGTGGCCGAATCACGGCTTACGTACAGGGGATTTAAGTCCATGAGCTGTAGTAGAGGAATGTCTAGCTTTACGGAGACCATAAAAACTAGCCTTAATTTGCTCCTGCAAATAATATACTATTATCAATATTCGTCTAGTGATTTGAACAAGTATTGTTGGGGTCAAAGTAAAATAAAATTGTTAAATTTATGTCCGATAAAAGGAAATACGGACGTTTCAAATGACACCTAAAACTGAAAAGAATTCAAATATTAATACGTGCCGTTTTCAAATAATACTAAGAAATCAATTTTATTTTTAAAAAAAAAAGAATAGGCTTAGGCCGCCATTTCCCTTCATGCTAAGCATCGATGCGGCCAAAGATGGATCAGCTGATCTAGGAACACCCTGTTCACTCTTCCTTAAAAATGCCCAGGTGATAGTATTGGGAAACACAATTGAAGGCAAAGAGATCCACTCGTATAAAATCGTATTATAATATAGGAATAATAGATCCTTTTCAAAATAATAAACATACATATTTATAATCAATCAGTAGGATGTTTTAGTACGTCGCAAGTACCTTAGTCTTGTTAATAAAAAAAAAAGTCTGATCCACGTTGTAATATCCCAAAGATCGCTTATTGATCTTAGTTATATTGATTTAGATGTCGTGGTGAGGTCGAGAATATACATCGCATCAGTCATAAGGGTGCAAAGGCCTTAGTCTTCTACGTGTGCCCATAGGGGATTGGCCGATTTCACGCACAACCTTTGAATCTCTTTGCAGGCGTGCGCAGGTTTCCTTATGATGTTTGCCTTCACCGAAAGCGCGTCGGATAAACGTACATATAATTTAGAAAAGACATTGATACGATGCGATTTGAACCTGCGCCCTTCAGATCGGAAAGTCCACACTAATGAGCCACTGACGCTCCATCGAATATACACAGTTAAATAAGTCATTGTGTGGTTCTAACTTGGTGCTACTTTAAACACTCACATCGTCGGTACCTCGGTTAGAAATTTTACAGCATAAACAGCGTATTAACTATCCTACGTCTTAAGGTCTGAAAAGATTGATATAAAATCCTGGCACGCTAGTCCAGTGCGTATTCACCATAGAATTAATAATGACAGGAATAATTTATTTTATTATTAATTCTGTGGAATTGACAGATTCCCAGAGCATTGTTTGTTGTTAAGCAAGATATTATGCTGCTACCCGCGGCATGCTGAGATCGGGAATATGATTTTTTCATAATTTTCACTCTGGTTTGTTTACACACTGTTCGATGTACAAGTTGTAACTGAATGTTCTAAAACTTACTTACTCATCGAGGTTTAAATTGAGTTTGTCGTAGTGGTTTATACTGTACGCCACGTGTATTGCGTCATACGGACTTGTAGCTTTGAATATCCCCATCTGGAAATCGAAACCAGCTGCGTAACTAACGTGGTCTTGAATATTTTTACCGGTAATATCCAATATAGTATCGAGGTAACATTTTTGAAATATTTTAATATAAAAGTTAAATTAGGATTAAGTAATTAATCTACTAATTACAAATCCATATTACAAATCCATATTATGTATCATATCAGATGTCATGTAAAAGCTAGCCAGAATGTCTAAGAATGTGTAATAGGAAATTCTTACGTGTATTATAGCAGACTTGTGTGTGGCATCACTTCTATGGCAGCATACCGTTGTAATACACTAAGCATCACTAGAACATGCGGTGGAAGATATTCTGGCTCAGGCGTGACATATTCGGAGACAAGCTGGGCGAAATATATTAAACAAACTGTGTATAATACTCGTAGATACATTAATACTGTTTGACATATCAGCATGACCAAAGTCTTTTGAATGTGTTTTTTTAATCATTTATAGGCAGACAATTTGACCGCCATCTCACCTGATGGTAAGAGATGATGCGGCCTAGGATGGATCATGCCTGCCTAGAAACAGCCTATTCACTCTTGCCTAGAAGACGGCCAGGTTGTAATGATCGGGGAACACATGTAGCTAAAGTTTTTCTATTCGGTAGATTGCCTTACAATAAGGACAGGTTGACTTGGCTCGCACAATTAGAAGTCTTAAATGTCATCATTATTTTATCATGTAAAATATTTAGGATACTAATATAAGCAGCTGGAAATTCATTCGTCCAGTGGGACGATTGGATTTTTTCTCCCAAAAAAATATAATCTCCATATAAACTTCCATCTCCCATTTAGGTAAGTAGGGGTTATAATAAGACAACAATTAGTCCGTCACTCTCAATCTCTGCAACTGTCTCCACTTAAAAAATCACGTCTATAGTTTTTCCCAATTTAAGTAGTTCTTGCACCTTCCGTTCATGCATCTTCAGCCTGTACATGTACCGGTATTAACAAATAGCAATTCACCTTGGGAAATAGTATTGCTAGGCCATTTGCTTTTGCAATATCATTTGGCGGTGCGTAAAATCCTGGCACAAGAAGACCAGCGGGAGGAAAGTATTCATTTTCATCCTCTTCACTGCTCTCTTCCATTTCGATTTCTTCTGTTACTTCCTACAATGATATATGATTCCAGTGTTAGTGTCATTGCTACTCAAGCTTAATATAATGTAAAAGAAAGCTAACATTATTAATGATTTGTATCTCGATTTGATTTATAAGCGGTTAGCTGGGTGAGGAAGTTATTTTAATTGCTCATGTATGTATCTTTATTTAGATACAAATAGGTTAGGCGGTAATATCTCCATAACTATAAAAAAGATACAATATCTATTTTAGACACGATAAACTAATGAACATTAAGTGTTTACACAGTTTCTATGCCAGTGAAAAAACTTATAATGCGTATATCATCATCATCAACCTTTACTCCCTCATTGTTGAATCGCCTTCAGCGAATTCAAAACAAAATTCTACGCGCCGCGGCAAACTCTCTCTAGTATATTAGGAACATCGACCTACATAGGACCTCGACATTCCCTCTATTAAGTCATTTATGAAAGAAGCGTCCCGTCGCTTCTTCGATAACGCGTCCAATCACGTCAACCCGCTCGTTGCCCAAGCGGCAAACTATCTGCCCATGAAGGGTGTTCGATTTAAACATCGCCGACCGAGGCACATATTACTCGACCCAGATGACACTATCACAGAGGCCAACGCGCCTCACACTCACACTCAGCACACTGTACATCGTACACGAACACTAGGACACCGCATCCGCCGGCGGACGCGTGATTCCCAATCCTCACAGCGTCTCACTCCGTCATATTCCTCCGTCCGAGGGACGGCACTAAGTCGAGGTTCGAGCCCTAGTGGGCGCCCTTAGTGGCCGTCCTTCTTCTCCTACTTCGATAGGTATCCGTAAGCGGTCTCGTGCCGCGACCGGAGCCAATCTTCGGCTGAGCTAGGCTCGCCATTTTCATCCGGTGACGTCGTTAAGGCCATCTGCGGCCAACAACAAAATCATTTCAAAAAAAAAAAAAAATCAACCTTTAGCTTTCCTCTGCCGGGCATAGGCCTTCCCATATAGCATGGCTATAGAGAGGTTCGCAATTCACTATGTGGGTCTAGTCCGGATGGGTGGTGTAACTACCATAATCTTTATATAGTAGCCAGGACCAAGAGATCTTAATTTTTCGCGACTAGCAACACAAGGTCACCAAAATGTCGAGTAGGTATAAATAAGTATTTTTTAAATTACTTCGGCTTAAAACCTATTTACTTTACCTCCAATATACCGAATCCAGTTTCGTCATCTGATTGTTCATCTAGTTCTTGAAGTGCCGTCAAATTCTACAATAAGGAATACAGATAAATATTATAAAAAAATTTTGAAACCTGATTAATTTTTATATGTTTTTTTTTTATATGTAAGCTGAAAATCTTTTTTTTTATTCTGAGCTCAATTACAAATCTTGACAGTGAAATCATATTTTTTTATCATTTATACCCACTTGGTCGGATTCCCAAATGGACGGATTCCCATTTCGACGGATTCAGTACAGTCATATAGACAAATTCTTTAAATTTTGTTTACTGTATTTGTTTAATACAGTTAATACATTAAATTCTTATCCTAAAGCATTTTCCTGTAGGCATACAATCTTCATTGCGTAAAATTAATATATAAGCAGTTTTCCGAATGATGTTTTTCAAACGGAATTAGCATTTTATGACTCGAGATTAAAGCGTATGCCATTACATTGTTCAATAGAAATAGTCGCTAAGTGACGTTCAAAAAGATGAACAAATTGGACGAATTATATGAGATGCACAAATATATTTTTTTTACCGTTGTGCATTAATCTAAAAAGATTAATTTGTTCTATTGTATTTTTATTAAATAAATAAATATTTTTAATAACTGTTTTTCTTATTAACTGTATTCCGGCAAAATCAGAATCCATCCATTTGGGAATCCGACCAAGTGGGAATAAATGTTTTAGGGATCATATAATTCATAAAAAAAAAACCAATAGTACCCAGATTTTAGAAGCATTAATTTCTTGTGTTCTTTTCCTGTCTTTTCGCTTCAACGGCCTCTTCATGCGCTTGTCGAGCCAATCGTTGCAGTTCTGACATACGTCTTGCTCGTTTTTCAATTTCTTCTTCCTAGAACATGAAATATATTCACATTCTCAGCTTCATTTTACATGATTCATAATTGTAATGGTTAAGACGTAGGCTATTACATCACTTAGGTTTGGAAGTCATGATAAAAACCATTAATGTTTATGAAAGTCATTTTATTTTTCGTACCGCACTCTCTCTTCAACCTACCGCAGTCCTATGATGGACATAGGTCTCCCTCATTCTGCGCCAGATATCGCCGGTCCTTCGCTTTTCTCATCCAGCCTCCGCCTGACCTTACGCAAGTCATCGTTACCATACGATACTCGAAAGCAGCTATTTATATATGAGTGTTTAGGTTAAATTTAACAACTATTACATTATTAATCAAAGCATACTTTTTCTCTAGGTTTGTACATATTTTTTTAAGGAGTACTGCAAATGTAGGTAATTAAGGTTTGAAAACGCTTATACTAACGTACTTTTCGCTTAACTTTTTCCTCCCTACGCATTTGCCATATCTCCTCTTTAGTCAGACTATAGGTTTTGTATAGATCAAAAGCCGTTTTTCTCGGACGTTGCTCGCTCACCGGTTTTTCATCGTCATATTGTGGGATATCTTCATAAAGGATTCTGCGCATCAATGCTGAAACAATTATTTTGTTTAATCCATGGAAGATCAGCTTCGCCATGCTTATCAAATACCTCGACCAGTGTTGCCGCTCGAAAGTCGACTATCGTTTGGCTATTGATAGTTGGTCAAAAGAAATTGTATCGATCAGCCTATCGATAGTATCGATACTGCAGAAATATACCTGTAGGGATGTGCTATAGGGAAAATAAAAACTTTCAAACTAATTTTACTTCGTGCGACTATCCACGACATTTTTTTGGCACAAACTTGAAACTGAAAATCATAGTCGTTTCGGAGATTTTGATGATTTCAAATGTTCAAGCCATAATCCTCACTAAGGTATTCTTATATCTCGGGAACCTCTTGAGGACTATTTCTCAAATTTGGATATCGTTGTGACTATTTTTTGAACCTAAACCAATTCGATAGGCTTTACCGTTTGCGTGCACCAGAGGTGAGGATTACAGCTTGATGTTGAAGTTATAATCCTCACCAAACTATAGCTATGACTCCGACACTAAAGTAGTTTTTCTACTTGTGCGACTATTTACGACTTTATTTTGGCGTTGTCAAAATCGTTTTCATTGAGATTTCAAATATGAGGATTACAGCTTGAAGCATACTACCGATAGGCCCATCGATGGTATTGATGATTTTCAAGGTCAGCTATCAATAGTCCAACTATCTATAGTTCGGCAACACTGATCTAGACATTAAGTGAGAGACCTTCCTATGCTCTACCTGATTACAAAGTAGGAAGTAGATTTGAATTTAACAAACTATTTATTACTATTATTAAAGGTTACAAAATGTGCACGTAACCCTCGGAGTTTAGTTCCTCCGAGACGTAACCAAATAAAACAAAAACAAGTGTAGGTACTTACAGACAAAATGCTTGTCTGTGTCAAGTAAGCGGAAGCATATAGCAAGAGCCGGCCCTGATAGTAACTTGTGCACCGAGGCTTCGTTGATAGGAGCATCTCCCGCATACAATATATCTTCCGCTTTCTCTTTTGTAATCATCATTTCTTCTCGACCTACCATTACAATGCCTGAAAATGTTTTGATATCAATAAGGTAAGAAAAATAAAGACTTTTAATAAATGAAGACTAACCTAATTTAAGGATAAGGGTTAGATTCATCGCTGACACCGTTGTTATCATCATCATAATAGTCTAATTATGACCACTGGTGTACGAAGGCCTCCCCTAATGATTTCCACGCGGGCCGATCCCTAGCTGTGAATATCCATCTCCGTTCCCGCCACCTTAAACAGGTTATCCGTCCATCTGGTTGGGTGTCGGCTTACGTTTCGCTTTCCGTTACGTGGACGCCACTCGAGAACCTTTCCGCCCCATCGGCCATCGCTTCTACGCACTATGTGCCCTGCCCACTGCCACTTCGACTTGCTGATCCTCTGGGTTATGTTAGTCACCTAGTTCTCCCACGGATATCTTCGTTTCGGATTTATCGCGTAGGGAAACACTTAACATAACCCTATCCATAGCACGTTTGTTATAGCTGTTTGTTAAATTCTACATTTTGGACTTAACTATTTTGATCCCAGCGTTCGTAGAGTTCGTAATGTGCGTGTTTCATATGAGGCCAAAACAAAACAAAGCATAGATGTTTAAGATGTGGAACCATAAGTTGTGCTCTGTCTTGCGAGCAGCTTGACGTGCAACGCGGCGACTCTCTGCGGCTTTATATTCCATTTGCATTTCAGTTTGTCGCGTATTTATCCAGTCCTACAATATTAATTGTAATTTTAACAAGTTTGTAAATTTTCAACGGTATCATAAATTCGCACTATCTAACTAAATGCAGACATGTTAGTTGCTTCTGTGAAGGTAAAGAAGAAATTTGTCGTCATCATTAGGGCCTGGGACATTTGATGCAAGACAGGGGAACAAGTTAATTAAAATCTGACCCAGTCAATACTCAATTTGGTTCATATGGATTCTTAATCTTTCTTCTGCTAGGATTTCAAACATATCTGGGAAAAAAAATGCATTCTCCCAGCAACATAACAATAGATTAAAGCAAAATGATTCGATCAATAAAACTGGCCGTTGGATCATAGGAACACTTTTACGTATCTCACTTTAGACAAGTTTTTTTGGTAAAGAATAATAAATAAATAAATATCCACCGACATTCACACAGCGCCATCTAGCCCCAAGTTAAACGTGAAGCCTGTTTTATGGATACTAAACAACTGATAAACGTAAATATATATATATATATATATATATATATATATATATATATATTATATAATATATATATATATTATATATATATATATTATATATGTAATACATACATATTATACATAGAAAACACTCAGACCATTACAAACAGGATATGTTCATGCACACAAATGTTTGTAGTACCCGGGGATCGAACCCGGGACCCTTGGTGTTGCACTCGACGTCTCAACCACAACACCAAATGGGTCGTCCATAAATTAATATCTACTGACAATCACACAAAGCCATCAAGCCCCAATCTAAGCATTAGCCTGTAATATGGATACTAAACAACGGATAAACATACTCATATACTTTTGTTTCTTTTGAAAATACATAAATAGAACACACCCAGATAAATACAAACAGCCATGTTCATGCACACAAATGTTTGTGCTACACGGGGATCGAACCCGGAACCCTAAGTGTTGCAGCCGACGTCTCAACCATTACACCAGATACATTTAATGATAGATTTACCTAAATAAAATGTACACATACAATTTCATCAGGAGTAGATTCGTCCAATGCATATGTTGATCTGTCGATGCTGGCGCCAGCTTGCTCCATTTTGAAATGATATAATTCGTTTTTCGCAATCTCCGCAATTTTAATAGCATCTACGCCACGAAACACACGTGTCACTCTTCCGTTCTAAATCATAAGATATGGCATTATGTCGGATCACTTTGATGCAAATGGTTTTCATTTACATTAGTATCATAGTTATCTAGCCATACTACGAGTATTAGTGAAATGGCAACGCATCTCTGTGACCTCTGCTGTCGCAAATGTCCCAAGGCGGCGGTATCACTTTCCATCAGATGAACCGCTTACTTGTATCCCTATTGTATTCAAAAAACGTGACTGAGAAGGTGTGCTTCAAGCTGTAATCCTCATATTTGAAAATCAATTTTGACAACGCCAAAAATAGTCCTGAAATAGTCGTTATAGGGCGTCGGTGGCTCAATGGTGGGGACTGTTGCCTTCCTACCGGGAGGGCTGAGGTTCAAATCCCGACACGTACCAATGTGTTTTCGAATTTTCGAAAATATATGTACGTTATCCGACGCTCTTACGGTGAAGGAAAACATCGTGAGGAAACCTTCATGCACGCCTGCGAAGAAATTCAAAATTTGTGTGTGAAGTCGTCCAACCCGCACTGGGCCCGCGTGGACGACTAAGGCCTAATCACCCTATACGGGTAGGCTCGTGCCCCTCGGTGGGGACGTTTAATGAGCTGATGATGATGATGAGTCGTAAACAGACGCACAAGCAAAAAAATAGTACCACTTTAGTTTCGGAGTTATAGCTATAGGTTGGTGAGAATTATGACTTGAACGTCAAGCTGTAATCCTCACCTCTGGTGCACGCACACGGTAAAGCCTATCGAATTGGTTTAGGTTCCAAAAAATAGTCATGGAATAATCCCAACGGTATGCCAAATTTCAGAAATAGTCCTGAAGAGATTCCCGCTATTTAAAGGTACCCTTATATATGTAATCTATGGTGAGGATTATGGCTTGAACATTTGAAAACTTCAAAGTTCTCCGAAACGACTATGATTTTCGGTTTGGTGTTTGTGCCAAAAAAGTCGTGAAACAGTCGTATGAAATGAAAATAAATTTGAGCTAATTGTATTTGAAAATTTTTATTTGCCTTATATTTCTATGGAGGTACAGTTTCAATGAAACTATCTATGAAATTATTTATTAAAAATATTCTACACTATGACTAAATAACTTTTAACCCTATTAATTAATTGGGCACATTGGGAATTCTATTCTTGGTTATATGTTAATTTATTTATATTAATATGAAAATGAAATATTATTTAGTTGTTCTCAATAATTTTGATTTTAGCCCCAGAATCTTCGAAAAGTCCTTGGTGCACCACGCAACAAATCATTTTTTGAGCTTTTATTTACTTTAAAAAACCTTGTAAAACCTGCTACTCGTATAGTTAGTTGCAAATTTTAATTTGATGTTTCATTATATTTAATTTGATTTATTCCATACATTTGTATCTGCACAGCCCGCTATAGTGCCTCGTTCTTAATGCGCACCGCAAAGGAATGGAACTCTTTGCCTCCTTATGTGTTCCCCGATCATTACAACCTGGTCGTCTTCAAGGCAACAGTGTATAGGCTGTTTCTAGGCAGGCGTGATCCATCCTCGGCCGCATCATCACTTACCATCAGGTGAGATTGCGGTCAAATGTCTGCCAATAGAGGATAAAAAAGAAAATCATTTTTACTTATTTGTCTTATTGTATGTATGGGTAGACGGATAGACGTTGGTACCTTGAGGGGTTATTACCCCACAAGGTATATCAGTTTAAAGGCGATATTGTATTTAATTTTCATCAACACTGCATCTGTCATGGTCAGGCGAATCACTCACCACCAGGTGAGCGTACTTGCTAATCACCCCCATTCACTTATAACAAAAAGAAATGGAAGTATTGTAATTGGATAAGGTTTGAATGTTTTAAGGAAAAAGTAATAATGTTCCCTTTTTAAAATAAGTGTTGCCTATCACTAGAACAGGAAAAAAGTTTACCCGTATAAATAAATAAACCGGTTCGCTTTGGCTTTGAAATCTCTGTAAATCTGGTATATCGTCTGCGGGCACCTGAAAATATAATTACAATATAATTTATAACGAATTCCCAGGAGGAGATCATATATACCTTATAATACTATGTAACAGGTTTTTTAAGAAATTAATAAGTCAGTCCAGCAGTCCATCTGCATTAAGAAGTGTCAGTATCTAGTAAATTAAATATCGATAACTATGTATATGGTACCAAAAGAATAACAGTAGTGACAGGAGACATATCTGATCAGATCTTATAAAGGATTGTCACTCATCCATATAGTATATATAATTATTATTATTTATTTACTGGTTAACACTGTGAAGTATGTTAATACAGAGTATATAGAGTCAGTTCAATTTATATATTTTCTTCTAGCTATGCTCCTTTAATGTAAGGAACATAGCTAGAAGCAAATAAATAAAAATTGTCGATGCAGTGGGAAGTTAATCAATAAACTTTATGTCATAGACACACACTAAAAGTTTTTTTAATTAAAAATATTTTGGTACACAGTGAGCTTTTAATTCTTGATCTTCTATTCTTTTAAAACCAAATGATAACAATGTAATCCTTACACGGTCCCAAAATATTGGAAGACCTAATAATATTTTACAAAAAATTCTAAATTTTATTCTTTAACCGACGCTCTTACGTCGAAGGAAAACATCGCGAGGAAACCTGCGCACGCCTGCAAAGAGGTTCAAGAAAGGGTGTGTGAGAAGTCATCCAATCCGTACTGGGCCCGCGTGGACGACTAGGCCTTTGCACCTTTTACGGGTAGATTCGTTCCCCTCGGTGGGGACGTTTAATGAGCTGACGATGAAATAAATATACATTCATAGTCAACGTTTTGGACAAAATTATATTATTTCTCAACTTACTTTGAGAAGAATCATCATACCGTCGCTCCAATCCAATTTGATGGCAGTGAAAAGTCTATCAAGAGCTGTGCACCATCCAACGAAGCGACTGTAAACCTCTGCACCTTACAATTCATATAAAATAATTAACCATTTTAATCCTAAATATTAGTTGTATCTCTGTATCCAAAATAATATAAATAATCTTAACGTAGAAGTCTTGTGTCGGCAATCCCCGACCTACCATAGGTATAAATCAGGGCTTCACAATCAGGAAAGAAATGTTGGGACCTAAAGAGGAGGTTTTTGGGGGGAAATGATATAATACCGAAGTAAAAGTTTATTTTATATAAAAGCACAAGAACCATTGCTACTCACATAAGAGACAATCTTTGTTACTTTCTAAAATGTCACGGAATTCTTTTTCATTGTTGATTTCGATAAATAATTCAATTTTACGGCGCGCCATTTTGTAGGGCAGATATGTAAATAATGTAATCTATATGGCTGTGAAATATGCATGTTATCACAATAGCAACCTTATTCGGTTGCTAAAGTAGTGTAGTGTTGACAAATTTCATAATCATTTAAATCTTTTTGCGTTAATTTAATCATACACCTTGATACCAACACTGTCCAGAAGATCTCTGGTTGATTTCGTAGAGTAAAAATAGTCAAGAGTTTTCAATAATATTTAATGCTCCAGTATATAGGTCTCCCTCATTTTGCGCCATTTATCCCGGTCGTCCGCTTTTCTAATCCATCTTCCACCAGTGACCTTTCGCAAGTCGTAGACGTGGTGCCCACTTCAGAACTCGTCTACTTCAACGACCATCGCATCTGCGACATATGTGACCATTCCCCTTATCTAAATGCTGATCCGGCGAGCTAGGTTAGTAGCTAATTCTCTTACGGATAATATTATTACATATTTATACCCAAGACAGACCCGAGTAATGGAAATACGAACTTTAATCTTCCCAAACCGGGCAGTCAGTGCCTATGTCTCACTTAGGTACCTTTTACGTTTTGTATGTTGTATCAAGTAGAAAATTATTGTATCGAATTGATATTTCTTGAGCATCGGTGGCTCATTGTTGTGGGATGTTGCTTCCTAATTAAAATTATAGATACCTTATCCGACGCTCTTACTGTCAAGGAAAACATCGTAAGGAAACCTGCACATTAGTGCGTGTTATGTTTGCTTATAATTGGTTATTAGTGATTGAACTAGAGTATGTTTTGTTTTCAAAGTGTGATTGCACGTAAACGTTGGTGAACCTAATAAATAAACAAATGCCAAGGGCTTACATTGAAGTTGAATCATTATCTAAGTATGTGATTAGCAGAATGATTACTTAGGTAGGTAGGTACGTAAGCTTCTAAATATCGTACCGGCACTGCGTTGAACGATTGCAAAGATTCATGTTTATTAAACTTTGGCCATATATTCTCGTATTTGATATGTTGGTATTGACACCTTGCTATTATTAATGTGTTGTCTGTTTATCTAAGGAAGATCATGCAAAAGTAACAATTTCTACCTTAGTCTCAACTTGTTCAGTCTGGGTGAGCTATGCTTCTATACCAGGGGGTCTACCGCCGTCTCTTAAACCAATGTCAACATTTTTGTACCAGAAAAGGCGAAGTAATATTTTTGTAAAGGCCCTCAGGTTTCAGGGCCTCACTGAAAACTGGCGTGAAACACGTTTTGCATTGAATTTGTGGAGTGCAATTACCGGAGGTCTTAAATTCCCTATTATTATTACTATTATCACCCCATTTTTTATTTTACTTCTTCCTTTTTTCAAGTCTAGCATCACAATTGTTGCTCTTTTGAATTCAAGAGTTTCCATGGGTGGAGATAATACTTGCCGTCATGTGATTGTGAATCGTGTACTCGTAAACCAACCTATGAAATTAAATAAATAAACATTACTTGAACATGGAGATAATATCGTCAGTGGCTCAAAGCTGTGGACTGTTGCCTTTCGATATGGAGGATACAGGTTCAAATCCCACCGCGTACCAATGTAATTCATCATCATCATCATCAGCTCATTAACATCCCACCGAGGGGCACGAGCCGTTCGAATTTCCGAAATTATATGTACGTTTATCCGACGCGATTATGGCGAAGGAAAATATGGTAAGGAAATCTGCCCACGCCTACGAAGACAGTCAAAGGATGTGCGTGAAGTCGGCCAATCCGCACTAGGCCCGACTAAGGCCTAAACACACTAAGGGAGGCTGTGCCTTCGGTCGGGACGTAAACATACTGAGCTGATGACTATAACATTCTCTAGTACTCAATTTTTATTTTAATATTTTTTTACAGATACAGAATCTGAATGTACCCTAAAGGTAGAATCAGAATAAAAATCACAAACCGAACCTTCAATCGACTGACATTTTAATCAATATGCATTCTTTGACAAAACTAAACAAGGTGTTCAAATTTCAATAGGTCATCGAATCGTTGAGTTGTAATTTATAATTATAAACCTCTCATTTGGACTTTGACATCGTAGGGAATAAACGTTTCTCAGAAGTTACATTTGCTTAATGTTCAGGTATGTTTTTAATTTTTATACGAATATATTCAAATATTAATTTTATTTAATATGTAGTCGGTATGATACAGGTTGTTAGGGGCTCCAGCTTTTATGGGGATATAGTCAAATTTGGTACTAGCACCGACAACAAAAGTCATCTACAAGTATTTTATATATTGCGCCTTAGCTGCGATGCTAGAAATGCTTAATTGAATGATAATGAAGCTGAAGTAGAGATTATATTATAAGCCTGTATACCTGTATCGATAATATTTATTTATGTATCAATTAACAATAAAAAGGTGTGTAATAAGGCTGACAGCAGTACTTATGCGTTCTCCATTTCGGAGAAGCTGTGGAAGCCATTAGCGGCCCACAGTCTTAAAGTATTTCCAATAAAAGCTTTGGTATTATTTTGATAGTTTTCGAAAATTGGTGACTTGTAATTACAATATTTTTAGTATCTTATTATTTAGTTTGAGAGTTATTACTCCTTTTTATCTCGTACCTGTCACCAGTAATCTTATTTATGTACAATACACTTTGGAAACTGAAGTTTTTGCTCCTATTATTCGTATACTAAGACCCTTTACAAAAAACTATAAAGTAATAAACACTGAAATAAGAAGAAAAAGTGAGTTTAAGGCCCGTATTCTAGAACGAGACTCAAGCGTTGTTCTTTACTTGAAAAATAGAAAGCGATAGGTAGGGTATACGATGAATATTGCCATCCTTTCTAACACATTTTTTTTCATTCTTTCTCAATAAAACATTTGCCTTTATAACTCAATTTAAATTTTCTAAAATATTGGTCCAAGGCCCGTATTGAGTCTCGTTCGAGATTACGGGCCTAAGAGTTCTTTGTAAATTAAAGTAGGTATTTAAATATAATAAGTGGCATTTTATTGAAAGCATTCTATTTCTATATTCAGTACAAAACGCTGTGTACAACTGTACAGCTGGCCATGAATATTTCGACGAAGGTAAATATCAAATTATCCATACCTATACTGATACCATTTATGATATAAAATGTGAAAGTGTGTATGGTGTTACGTCTTTTGCTTTAAAACGAAGCAACGGATTGTTGTGTTTATATGGATACTAGCGATCCGCCCTGCCTGGGCAGCGTTGCAATCATAGACATAGGACAAATTCTAAATGTATGGGTGCAATGCTGATAATAGGCACGCTCCCGCCGCCCCGGCCGGTACCACCGCAATCCTCAAAATTAACAGAATTTCTCCACTGTGCAATGGATTCTATTAATTATATTATAATATGTAATTTTATCTATAACAGCACCTTTGTGATCTGTTTCTAAATAAAATGTCTTTATTCAATTTGGGTTCTTATATAGCACTTATGAATGTCAAATGACCACCACTGCACTGTAGTTATCTACCAAGAATCCAGCAAGAAACTTTGTAGTCACTCTTTAAATAAAAAATTGTAAAGCATTTCGTATATTACTCCTAATCCAAATAATTTATATAAAGCAAATCATATTCTAAATTATTAATTATAAACCATCCAACTAAAAAGATTTTAGCTTAAAAGTCTGGTGGGCTAAAGGCTACTTTACTAACAGGAACGGTGTGCAGGGACATCCTGTGCTATACAACTGTAGTACATTTATTTTGTAGAAACATACATATACAAAGAAAACGCCTAGACCATTACAAACATACATGACCATTACAAATGTTTGTACTACCCGGATGTTAGTATGTAACAAAAAAATCCTAGTAATGTATGTTTATCCGTCGCTTAGTATCCCAATTACAGGCTAAATGCTTAGTTTGGGGCTAAATCAGTTAAGGGATATTTTTACTTATATAATTAGTTATCACCCCAGTGCCAGATATTGTCCCCTGAATCGTTTCGGGATGAGCCCAGTGTAGCTAGTTGAATTGCCGGGTATACGAGACCGGGGGGCTACCGCGATCTCTTAAAACTGTGTAACAATATTATTACTTCGTCTTTTCTGGTACAAAAATGCTGACGTATCATTATAATAATACTGTTCTAAGAGATTGCGGTAACCCCCCTGACATCTGTCGACCCGGGTGACGAGCGTGGCAGTGCTGACAGAAAAAAATGATTACCTACTGTTTATATATATTTAATTTCCTTCAATATTGCATCTGTCATGGTCAGCAGGGTTGCCAGCAAAGAGCAATCTAGCTCTTTTTCACTGTCTTGAAAATGTTAGCAAATATGAAATTTTCGACATGCTAACAAAGACCTTTTTTGCTAAAAAAAAACGGATGCACGACATGATTATTTCAGCATTTTTAGGACAAAAAATTTTTTGACGTCCCAAAAAGCTCTTTTTCTAAAACTTTGGTGGCAACACTGATGGTCAGGCGCATCACTTAGGTACCACTCGGTACCTGAGTGTAGAGAACTGAGTGTTCCGTTCGCATAATAATATAAAAAATATTTTCAATGTCAACACGACGCATTTCTAGAAATTTAAAATAGGAAAGCTGCGTTGTCCTCTCAAGTTTTGAATATTGAGAGCAGGCGTCTTACAATAAATTTTCTATTGTGGGTGATTTCGTCTTTTACTAACATACTTTGCATCGTATGTAGATATGTACATTAATGCAATGTTAGCAATGCAATTTAACTTTCGGTCTGTAACCCGCTATGATTCATCATCATCTTGAACCAGGAGGATGATGAACCCGCCATTAATTCTGTAATTGATCCAGTTCATGCAGTGCACAAAGTTTATGAGTTATCGTCATCATTAAGTACTAATCGCAAAAACAATGAATAATTTTAATTTTTGTCAAATTGAATGCGTTGATGTCAACTGATCGCCTAAGGTTTCAAATCTGTAGAGGAAAAATGGGCGAATAAGTGGAATCATATATATTGGCGATCTTCCGGATTGTCTGGTATGCACTGCTTATTTACATATATGGAGTGCACGCCACTGAGTAGAGCGTCGGTGGCTCAATAGTGTGAACTATTGCCGGGAGGGCTGAGGTTCAAATCTCGCTACGTACCAATGTGTTTTCGAATTTTCGAAATTATATGTACGTTATCCGACGCTCTTACGGTGAAGGAAAACATCGTGAGGAAACCTTCATGCACGCCTGAAGAGATTCAAAGTTATGTGTGAAGTCGTCCAATCCGCGCTGGACCCGCGTGGACGACTAAAGCCTAATCATCCTATACGGGTAGGCTCGTGCCTCTTGGTGGGGACGTTTAATGACCTGATGATGACGCCACTGAGTTCATGTTGGAAATTCGATAGTGGGACACAAAGGTTGCGCCATGTTAACTTTACACTATGTTAATTTTGTGACATTAAAATAAATTCTTTGTTGTTTCAGTATATACCTGCTTATTTCCATCATGGCAATGGCGACGCTTGTATCAAGTGATTGCCCTCCAGACAAGATACGCAGTGTGGGTGCACATTCCAGATCCAGTGTGAACGTAACATTCTCGAGAGGATCAGTCTTCCCAAATTCTGCCAAGGGTCTACCAATTTCCAGGTGTCAGTTGATCTCACAATCACAGAAGCCGAAGAAATGTTTACAAATGGAAACGCTCAAAATGACTTCCTACAAACTGTTACCACTTTAAGAGTATCAGGGAACTGGCCTCAAACCAGCTTAGCAGTTTTGGAATACATGCCTCTCCTTAGAAGTCTTCACTTAGTAGACATGAAAATCAAAATATCACCGGTAGCCCGTTTGCTTCCTCAATTATATCGAAATTATAGATCTTTCACACAATAGTCTCAGTAATATCGAGGAGCTTCTTCAATTCGACAACAATCCTAATAGGATGAGATTGTTATCATTAGCATTTAATAATATCTGTGAAATTCCTGGTGATTTTTGGTGAGCTAACGTCTTTGGAGGAACTTGATCTTTCACAACAGTATTTCTGATTTAACTGAGGAACCATTTAATAATTTAACCATGCTTAAGACACTTAAGCTTAATAATAACAGAATAAAAGATTTGAATGGTGCCATCAATAACCTTCACAATCTCAAACATTTATTTCTGCGTGGTAATCATATACAAAATATCCAAGTTCCATCACTTAAAATTTTGTATGATTTAGAAACGTTTGATATTTCCACCAATCAATTAGAATTTCTGTCGCCGTACTTGTTCTCTAGGCATTGGCAGCATTTCGGAAACAAGTCTGTTTGTCAAATTAAATTAGCTGGTAATTTTATAACATTTTTACCAAACGCCACTTCAATGGAGGTTGTTCAAAGATATGCAAAACCCTTTTTGTTTAACTTTGTCTACGTGCAGACTGAATTAGATTTGTCCAAAAATATGATATCTCATATAGAATACAATGCTTTTCAATCACTTGCCCGATTGTCTACTCTAGACTTATCACAAAACAAAATAAACAGTTTCAATGTAAACCCACTGGATTTGATGTACGTTAAGTATTTAAATTTGAGCAAGAATTTTATTCAGCAACTATATTTTGACAGTTTTAGGTCAATGAACAATCTACAAATTTAGATCTGTCTCATAACTATTTAGATACATACCGGAACAAACGTTTACAAATAATTTTAATTTAAAATATGTTAACATGACTTTTAACGAGATCAAAATCTTAAAGAATTTAAAATTAAAATTTTCCATTCCGAAGGCGGCGTCCTAGATTTGTCAAATAATGGTCTTTATAAACTTAATATACCTTCTGGTGAAGATGTGCGCTTGAATATTTTACTTCTAAATTTAAATAATATTTCAGATCCATCTCTTGTTGATTTGCACTACCAAACAGAACTTAAAAATTTGGATATGAGTAATAACTTAATTGAAGAAATCACTGAAAATTCTTTACGTCTACCACTAAGTTTGGCTACTTTGGAATTAAGTAAAAATTATATTCAAAAGATAGCACCGGCATCATTTCATCGTGTTAGACATTTGAAAACTTTACGATTGGCTCACAATGAAATCAAAAGTATCGAATATGGCACCTTTCAAGGTTTAACCTCTCTTAAAAATCTAGACCTGTCTTATAACAATATTACTTATCTAGACTCCAAGGTTATGCTCGATTTAAAATCTCTAACGATTCTTTCGATGAGATATAATGGTCTTTTTGTTTTGAAATATAACGGTTGGCTAGGCCACAAATTTGATTTGATGGTGTATCTGGAAGGTAATAATATCTCTTGTGAATGGTTAGGGACAGCTCTAAGCGACTTTAACAATGGTTACTCTAAAATGAGACCCACTGTACTAACAGGATCAATTACTGGGCATTCCTTGAGGGTATACCATGTGCAAAAAAGAAGATGAATTGGTGAAATAATTACGGGCAATCCCAAAATAATGACTGACGAGAGATTGTTGGTTATTACCCAAAAAATATTGGAAGCAATCAAAGAGCAAAATAGCTTCATGAGGAATTATTTGTGGAATACCATACCAGTGGTCAGAAGGGAGAAGATCGAAACGAGTTAATTGATTACTCGTATTTATTCTTAATGCGTTTAGCCTTTGTGTAGTTATATAGGTGTTTGTTTAAGTTCCACATTATTTTTATATTATGTTAAACATTTAATTTTTTTTAATAAATTTTGTAATAAATGTTGTATTTATTTCTGTCACCTTGGAAACTTCCATGAATTAGATCGTTTTTGTAGGGAAATAGATTACAATATTGTAATCTATTTCCTACAAAAACGATGAAAAATAAAATGGTAAAGCCACCAAAATATTATGGTGGCTTTACCATTTTATTTTTCAATTACCTACATTATACATGAACTTTATCCTTACAATCAAAATTAATATATGAAAAAGAAACATTGATTTAGGATTCTTTAACGTCTTATTCACTTTGTTATTTTGATGTTGCCAGTATATGGAATACATCATTACAACGCATAGTGCAGAACTAGTTAGTCATACATAGCTATGGACTTTTCAGGTCATAGTAAAGAGGGGCTATATTTATATAACTTAGCAATGTCCACCTGATGGTTATAAGTAACAGTAATCATTAGTTTATTATAAGGTACTAGAATCAAAATTCAATCAGGATACAAACAGCTACTAACGCGTAATGTATTGATGCAATCGTTGATAAGTCAGCTACTGCTTACACCAAAAGTTCCGGATTTGATGTCCGTGTAAGTACTTCTGCATGACGTGCATGACTGTGGACTTTCATCAAAACATGTATGTGCATCATGCAGACGGCATTGATAGGTGCTGGTCTTTTTTTTTTCAATATATTCATTAACATTCTCACAGCGCCATCTAACCCGATACTAAGCATGAACTGTAATATGTATACTCATAACGGATAAATATACAAATAACCTTTTTTTTTTTGTAAAAACATATTATACATAGAAAACACCCATACTAACACAGACATGTTAATGCACACGATGTCCGCACTGCCTGGGGATACAGCAAGCGTCCTAAGAGTCCTCCCAATGGACCGTAGATTTGCGAGGTTTTAATTTTTCATTTTACAAAGTGTACAGGACGGTCAGGACGCTCACCTGGTAGTAATAATACATCATATCATCAGCTCATTAAACGTCCCACCGAGGGGCACGAGCCTACCCGTATAGGGTGATTAGGCCTTAGTCGTCCACGCGGCCCAGTGCGGATTGGACGACTTCACACACAACCTTCGAATCTCTTCACTGGCGTGCATGAAGGTTTCCTCACGATGTTTTTCTTCACCGTATCATATAACCTTATTGAAAAAAATAATAATAAGATGACAGTCACCTTATTATATAGCCTGCCCTACATAAAATAAAGATGTTAATTCATTTACAAATACAAACAAACACATTTAATATTAAAATAGTAAGTACTGTCTCTAAATGCGAGTGCGGAACGACGATATGATATTACGTCCTGTCAGCAAAACAGATAATGTATTGTGTTCATATTTAAAATTATTAATTGAGGTTCCGTATGTGTAATCTTGAATTAATTTTTCTTTATGATGGTGATCAAGTAAGGGAAATGTATTATTTTTTTATTCGTAAGTGTTAAAGAATGTATAAAATATTTATAGTTTCTTTAATATTTACATTTAAATGGTCAAAAACGAGAGTCGAGTCACGAGATGCTAGTCGCTAATACCAACCAATTCCATTGAGCCATTGTGGTGGGTTAGGCCTGTGTACTGCAGGGCGTTAAGGCCTATTGATGGCGATGATAATAAATAATACTAGAAACATTGAGCAATAATCCTACAACGTAAGATCCCACAATGTATTGGTTTACCCACACGGCATAGCTATGGGGAGATTATAAAATTTAATGTGACCCAATCACGGTTTAGTTAGGTTGACTACCCACCAAAAACATTTCATTTAAATGTTTTTTATTTTTTTTATGTTATAGCAGACAAACGAGCAAACGGCTCATCCGATGGTTAATGACACCGCCACCCATGTACATTTGCAATACCAGAGGGCACTGAAATGCGTTGCCGGCCTTTCAAAAGGGAATAATTGCTAAGACGACCACAATAAGGTTTCCGATGTGAAAAAGATATCAGATCTTACATACAGACAAGCTTCACAAGGTCTTGCAGATTCAGAAGCAGATTCGGCTCTTACTTATAAATTCTACATATCAGTTAATTATGTACCTACAGCTTCGCCTTCTCGCTACCGTTGTGGAGGCTTTGCGAATATTTAGTCCTTTATCTAGAGTTACTAACGAACAAACTTTACATAATAATAATAAATATCCACTGACATTCACACAGCGCTATCTAACCCCAAGTTAAGCGTGAAGCCTGTATCATGGGTACTTAACAATGGATAAACATACTTATATATGTCGGAGACGGTCAATAATGAATGCAGTTATTAAATGGAACGAGGCACGAATCTGATGCTTGATCAGCACCGTCGCGATAACATTGGTACGCGGCGTACTTCGTGCTACAACAGAGCCTAGCGGAAGGGGGCAGCTGATTATTATTGCTCCGTCGTTGAGTGCAGACCTCTTAGCTAGGAACTGTTACGCGTTTCGTTTATTTAATTTTCTAACAACTTGATTTTGCATTGTTAGTTATTTAGTTTCAATAAGAGTGTTTAATCAAGTTGCTGTTTTGATATCCTCGATCCCTATTTACGC
>PQWD01009200.1:0-78791 GCA_019425675.1 Leucinodes orbonalis
TAAATTAATTCACAAAATATGAATATCTAAGCATAGAGATAACCACTAAAACCTAAAAATATTTATTATTTAATACTTTATTGTACACTGAAATACACAAAAAAAAAAAAAAGAAAATTTTTTAGGGAAAATTCATAACTTACTAATTTTATTTTTTTAAGAGGTCGGTGGCTCAGTTTTGGACTGTTGGCCTCTTATCGGGAGGTGAGGTTCAATCCCGCCACATACCAATGTGTTTTCGAATTTTCGAAATCATATGTACGTAATCCGACGCTCTTACGGTGAAGAAAACATCGTGAGGAAACCTCACGCACGCATGCGAAAAGATTCAAAGGTTGTGCGTGAATGTCGTCAACCCGCACTGGGCCCGCGTGGACGAGTAAGGCTACTACACCCTTTACAGTAGGCTTCGGCCCTCGGTGGGGACGTTTAATGAGCTGATGATGATGACTAACTTTGAATGTCAAATAGGCTTTACTAGCTGCCTGAATTTAGCTTTATTCTCTATTAATCCATAAACTTTCCTTTTTATTAGGCACTTTGGTAAAGTGACAATTGCGATCACTTATCAAGATGTTCATCAATTTCGATCACCGGTTATTCGTGATAATTTTCGGTCAATCGTTATGCGACCATTCGCGATTCGTTTTGCTTTTAAATGACACATGCTTGATTTTTACTTTTGTATTTCTTAATAAAAAGGTAGTTTTTCACTATTTTATTATTTGATTTATTATAATGTATAATTTTCATAGCCTTAAATTTAAAATGCTGTATCTTCATTCCCGAAATTTATTTTTCGAAAAGAGTAACTACTCAGTTTCTTGCTGGTTTCTTCTCAGTGGAAAACTACCGTCCGAACCAGTGGTAGCTTCATTTGACATTCATAAGTGTTCTGTAAGGACACAAACTGAATAAACACTTTTCATTGCCATTTTCAAGAAGTTTCGGTGACTTTGAAGTTACCGTGGTCTCGGGTAGTCTTAGGCCCGTATCCTAGAACGAAACTTAACGTTAATCTTTACTTGAGTTAGAACGGGATGGCGCTATTGATCATATAGGGCCCTAGCCTTGAATTTTCTCACTAAATTTATGTATCAACGCTTAAGGTCATTCCAGAAAACGAACCTTAGTTTGCATTTATCGCGTTTTTATCCGAAAAATAATGGTTTTATTCATGTTTGCGAGTTGCGGTATATAAAGGTAGATACGCATCCGTGCCTCAAAAACGAACCGCCGAAGAGAGTACAGTTCGTACTCTTTTGTTTAGGTAAATGTACGCTCATTCGAAATATGTGTATGTGTGCTGTCGCTGCATTCGGAACACTTTTTTCGATTGTTTTGTGAGCATATCTCGAATCAATACTTTTTTACATTGTTGCGAAAGCTTAAGATAATGCCTAATATTAATATTTTAAAATGCAAACACATAATCCTTGTTATTTCTTAGTAAAAGTCTAGCATATGTCAGTTAAGAGATTTTAACAGTACCATAGCATAATATGGCGAATATTCAAACAATTTTGCTGAGAAATCGGTGCGTGTTTTTATCGTGTAATTATATTTCTACGTTATTCCATTTACCTATTGCTCATCTCGATTCCCTGTTAGAAACATCTGTCTATTAATATATAATAATGGACACGAATAGTTTAATGAGACATGCCTAGGGCAATGGACAAGCAACATATTAAAGCGTACAAAAACGTGTTGATAAATATGTCTTTTAATTTTATCATTATGACGACCCATTCGGTGTAGCGGTTGAGACGTCGATTACAACACTAACGGTTCCGGCTTCGATCCCCAGGGCAGTACAAACATTTGTGTGCATGAACATGTCTAACATGTCTGTTTGTAATGGTCTGGGTGTTTTCTATGTATAATATGTATGTATTTACAAAAAAAAAAGGATATAGTATGTTTATCCATTGTTTAGTACCCATACAGGCTTCACGCTTAACTTGGGGCTAGATGGCGCTGTGTGAATGTCAGTGGATATTTATTATCATTATATAACGTTCCACTGCAGAAAGCAGACCTTCCCATACACCATAGCCATGGGAAGATTGGGCTGGAACCCACTACGAGGCCGAATAAGTATCGGTGGGTGTTAGCGACTACCATACTAAGGGTCTGGGTTGCCAAACGTACGGGGTTCCTCGTACAATACAGAGATTTGTGGTTTTCCGTACGACGTACGAGGACACCATCGACCTCGTACAATTACGTACGAGGTTTTGTAATATGACCATGCTACATATTAAAAACTAGTGACATCGATCAGAACTTGAACTTTGTAAAAGTATTTGGTCGCATTTAGGCGATCATCGTCAGCAGACTGTAGTAGCTAAATCAACCGGGAAAACCACGATTAATAAAACATTTTGTGCTCCGCGTTTATCGTCTCACAAAAAGATGTTTCTTTATAGTAAAAATGCTAGTAAATGATAATTAAATTTAGTGTTTTTAATAATGGAGCGTCGGTGGCTCAATGGTGTGGACTGTCGCCTTCCTACCGGGAGGGCTGAGGTTCAAATCCCGACACGTACCAATGTATTTTCGAATTTCGAAAATATATGTACGTTATCCGACGCTCTTACAGTGAAGGAAAACATCGTGAGGAATCCTTCATGCACGCCTGCGAAGAGATTCAAAGGTTGTGTGTGAAGTCGTCCAACCGCACTGGGCCCGCGTGGACGACTAAGGCCTAATCACCCTATACAGGTAGGCTCGTGCCCCTCGGTGGGGACGTTTAATGAGCTGATGATGATGATGATGATGAATAATGAAAGCGTTTTTTTTTAAATGTACGAGGTTCGAAAGACAAAGTACGAGGTTTTAGCTGCTTATGTACGAGGAATTTTGTTTCGTAGTTGGCAACATTGACTAAGGATGTAGCCGGGACCGACGGCTTCACGTGACAAACGAACACACGGAATCATTTTTTCAGACAATCACGTGATTCAGCCTATATAATCCTAATTAAACTTAAGGCTTCGGATATGAAATCGAATCGGGACGCGTCGTTTCCGTGCGAATCGAATCGACTAATGCATTGAGCGATCTTAAGCGATCGAAAAATTTTTAAAAGACACATTTCGAAATCATCACGTTTTTTGTACATATTGGATACTTATTATTTTATACCTGCATTGCATATATTAAATAATAAGCTGGACAAGTTAACTAAGAAATAGGTGTTACCCGTGATAACAGTTTAAATTCGAATTAAACTGTATTAAATTACTAACTATACTTGTCTAGTAATCAAGAAATTGTAAACTAAACTTTAAATTATATAATGTAGTCTTATATAAACAATATACTAAACAGATGCACAATGTCACTCAAAAAGTGTCCGCGACAAAAGTCTGCCCATCGGCGTTGGGCAGAATTTTCATTCACAATCACGTCGCTCGCTACATTCATAGTGACATAGTAGTGTTGTGCTTTGATTTTGTACCCTTTAATGACCAACGGCGGATCCAGGGGAGGTCATGGGGGTCATGACCCCCTGAGCTATCTTTAAGTACTATGCTACGTACATTAACAAAATACCTTATAAGTTCTAACTTGACTACTTACTATGTGACCCCCTCCTGGCGCCAAATGGATCCCCCGTTAATGAGCGTTAAGGTCAAAATATAATGAGTAATTTTATGTCATAAATATTAAATTAAATAAATAAATAAATATCCACTGACATTCACACAGCGCCATCTTAGTCCCAAGTTAAGCGTGAAGCCTGAGTATGGGTACTAAACAACGAGATAAATATACTTAATACATTTTTTTTGTAAATACATACATATTATACATAGAAAACCCAGACCATTACAAACAGACATGTTCATGCACACAAATGTTTGTACTGCCGGCGGATCGAACCCGGAACCCTTGGTGTTGCAGCCGACCTCTCAACCGCAACACCAAATGGGTCGTCAATATAACAATAAGTCAACGTATGTGTCACGCGGTTCGGATGTATTTTGGTTGATATTTCTTCGTGATTGTGCATCTTCGAGTAGTTAGTTTATTGTGCGTGTATGAAGTAGTCGTTATGAAGTTAGCCACGGAAGACTAGCGTCATGGTGTGTTCATCACCATGGTTTATGCTGAGTGGTATAACTTTTCTGTATCTTTATATTCAAGTTTTTAAACTGAAGAAAATTATTTTATTCTGGCACAGAATTAATAAAAAGCTATCTTTATTTATTTCTAAAATCTGTTATCAACGGGTAAGTACCATAATGATCACATTCTGTTCTAGAAAATGTCATACACAGGCAAAAAATCCAAACATTCGCTTTAAAATAATATTAGATGATAAAAGAGGCAGTTTTTAATGAAACATTTATAATTAAAACAAAAAGAATACATGGATTATTATAAAAACATTAATGGACTTTTATGTAATAGCGAATAAAATTTTATAAGTAAATGAACTACAAAAAAATAGTCTCAAATCAATGAGGGTATTTGTAATTTAATAATCTGTCAAGTATAATCAAGTTGCTCTCTTCCCATTGGTTATTCGCGTGACATTTGGATATTTAATGTCACTACAAACATCAGTGACCAATCGAAATTATCCTAGACCTTTCACCAACGTAGCGCCATCTAGTGAGGTTTTACATTGCAAAAACCCTCATTATTCAATATGTAAAATCATTTTGCTTAAGACTCCTGAATTATGCAAGCAGCTTATACCATATATCAAAAACAACGTATAAACATACAAAAAATCGACTCAACAATACATATTGCGTTTTATTAAACAACCATCAACATGTCTGTTTGTATTGATCTGGATGTTACTATGTATTATATGTATGCACTAACAAAATCTAATTATATATATATAACTCAAAGGTGACTGACTGACATAGTGATCTATCAACGCACAGCCCAAACCACAGGACGGATTGGGTATCAATTTGGCATGCAGGTAGATGGTATTAAGTCGGCATACGCTAAGAAAGGATTTTGATTAAATCAAGGGGATGTCTGGCGCAAAATGGGGGAGACCTATGTCCAGCAGTGGACTGCAATATGTTTAATGGGAAGGGGATAAAATAGGGGATGAAACTTTGTCAATTTTAAACCGATCGGGCTGAGACTTTGCATGCAAAAACCTATTTGACGTAGGCATCCCCTTAGAAAGGATATTGATAAAATCTACCCTCAAGAGGATAAAATAGGGGATGAAACTTTGTCAAATTTCAACCGATCGGGCTGAGACTTTGCATGCAAAAACCTATTATGACGTAGGCATCCCCTAAGAAAGGATTTGATAAAATCTACCCTCAAGAGGATAAAATAGGGGATGAAAAATAAAACTTATCATGAGCCAAGCCGTGGGCGAAAGTTAGTCTAAAATATAAGTATGTTTATCCGTTGTTATAATAGTATATACTACTTTGCCCCCATATAATCCTAATGATCCAACAAAATCTATCTGCTGGAAACCCATCAGAATAAAGTAAAAATTTGAAAATAAATGCTCCATTAAAAAACTGCCTCCAACAATATCAAATCTAGGACTTACCGGCAAAGCACCACCGGCCCGTTGCCTTCGCGAACACCACCAAGAACACGGCGATGAGGAGCAGCAGCACGCCGATCACGATGCCCACTATTGCGCCTGCCTCCAACTCCACGCCTGGACATAGCACTCACAAATTGAGACAAAATTCTATAAACTAATTTTTGAAGTCTAACACTTAGATAAACACTTAATTAACTAGACGCACAAGCTCACTTTCAAAAGTGTCCGCGGCAAAAGTCTGCCCATCGCGTCGGTTGGGCAGAGTTTTCATTCAAATCACGTCGCTCGCTACATGTCATAGTGACATAGTAGTGTGCTCGTGCTTTTGATTTTGTATTTTTTCTATGACGCGATAAGATTATAATTTTTTAAAACATTGCGCTTATTCTCAAAAAGAAAAGCACTATCTAGAATAAAAGGAGGTCATGTTTTTCCTTATAACATCAGCTTCCTGCCAAAAAAAAATACCCGGAACTGCCGTTTTAGAAATTACAAGGAACAAACAAACAGAAGGATGAAAATTTTAAAAATTGTTATTTTGGCATTTGTACCGTATATTTCATATGCATGAAGGAAAACATTGTTATTTCAATATTACAAGCAGACACTTAAATTTTATGTATATATAAGAGATTTCACCTTCATCATCATTGAAGTCTAATATGTCCTTATATAATTTCCTTGATAGGTGTAGCTCATTTAAAAACTAAATCGAAACATGCGACAGTTCGAAGAGGTGTTTACTCGTCGGCGATCGATACAAGAATGAGCTCGTTGGTGCCACGCGGCACCGCAAGCGAGATTTCGTCGGCAGATCGCAAGATGGCGCGCTTCCGTTTTGTCGTTTAGTGTCCGTAATCATGACCGTATAAAATGGAAATAAAAAAGATACAATTTGCTGAGGTACATTGCTTGAATTTGAAACCAAATTATTCGATCCGAGTACAAAAGTCAAAGACATAATCAATTTAAAAAAGAACAAGTAAAAAAAATATTTTTGAATAATTCTCATGCAATATCGAATTGTACAAAAAACATGCGAAAGATTTGACAAAATCTTAAAGATGCACTAAATAATTTAAAAATGCAACTTTATATACGCAAAACTACAAATTCAATTACTTACAGACTTTAAAACACAAAATGATAAGTTCTAAACTTATTTGTTTTTATGCAATTTTGTATTTTCTAAATAAATGCACACTAAATAGCTGTTATGCTACGAAAAAAAACGTCCAAAAATATTGTTAAATAACCATTTTCAAATAAATTTATATCACTTTATTTACTCAAATATGTCATTACAACTCTGTAAGCTCAATCTGACTGACTATTTGAATAAAAGATAACTATTTTCCATTATTTATAAGGCAAGTGATACGCCTGACCATGTCTGGTTCAGTGTTGAAAGAAACAATAACCATAGTAACTAATTTTTTCCATCAATGCCATGCGCAAGGTATCCGAGACAGACGTCATGTCTCTCATACCCGGTAATGTGAGTAGCTACAGTGCCCTCATCCCGCAACACACAGTGCACAACACTGGTATTGCACGCGACGATATCTGGCACTGCGGTGGTGCCTACCTACACGACTCGTAGCAAATAATAGGCAGTAAACATATTATATTAATTCCAAAAAATATATACATATTATGAAATAAAATAGGCCGAAAATGCTAAATGGAACTATAATAAAATTCATTCATAGACAAAAACATTCAATTTGGAAAAAAACGAACGCAGGCTTGTGAAATTTTGATTATTTTCTTACCATAGATGTCTAAAACGAAAAATGAAATTTCGCTTTCCGCGCTGTAGGGAATAGAAATTTTGTAAATATTTTTTGAATTTCATCATCATATCATCAGCTCATTAAAGGTTTCCTCACGATGTTTTCTTCACCGTAAGAGCGTCGGATAACGTACATATATTTTCGAAAATTTGAAAATACATTGGTACGTGTCGGGATTTGAACCTCAGCCTCCCGGTAGGAAGGCGACAGTCACAATACTGAGCCACCGACGATACTGAGCCACCGACGATACATTTTGAATTTATTTTATTAAATTATTAAGTTATGAAAGTTTTTACGACCATAGGGGTCGAGATGTCGACTACACAAGGTTCCGGGTTCGATCCCCGGGCAGTACCAACATTTGTGTGCATGAACTTGTCTGTTTGTATTGCTCGGGTGTTTTCTATGTATAAAAGTATTTAAAAAAAATGAATGTATGTCTATCAGTTGTTTAGTATCCGTATTATAGGCTTCACGCTTTACTTGGGCTAGATGGCGCTGTGTGAATTAAAAAAATAAAAAATAAATATCACTGATGACAAGTAAAGCGTGAAGCCTCTAGTACGGGTACTAAACAACGGATAAACATACTTCAAATTAATGTCAGTGGATATTAAAAATATATTTATTAATAAATAAATAAATAGTATTAAGAATTAATTAATTAATAGCATTATTAATCAAGTAATTAATATTTTTAATTAATTATTAATATATGTTAGTGGATATTATGAACTCACCAGCCGGTTCGTCCATGGTGCTGATGGTGACCGTGAACTCTTGCTGGCCAAGATCGTTGGACACCCTCAGATAGTATTTGCGGTCCACATCCTCCTTGGACACGTGCGAGATGAGCAGAGACACGTTGTAGTAGCCGGCACCCTGGGAAAATGAAAATGAAAAGTGTTTGGTTTAGGTCCTTACAGAACACATGTCAAATGAAGCTACCACTGGTTCGGACGGTAGTTTTCTAATTAAGTGTTAAATATAAGGACAGTCAAGTACGTTCATTTATTATACTAACTAGTTTGTCTCCGTGTTTGTGGGTACGTGTGAGTGTGTGTGTGTGGTAAAGAGAGGCAGTGTTTGTGTGTGTGTGAGAGTGAAAGAGAGAGAGGGACAGAGTGTTTGTGTGTGAAAGAGAGAGGCAGAGTGTTTGTGTATATGTGTGTAAAAGAGAGAGAGAGAGACAGATCGGTGTGCGTCAAAAACTACATAATTGGTGGATTAGATAACATATAAACCATAAGTATTGGCTCCAAAACCCACTACTTGGAATGTGTTTTGTGTGTGTGTGAGTGAGATAGTGTGTGTGTGTATGTGAGACAGTGTGTGTATGTGTGACAATATGTGTGTGGGTGAGAGTGTGTGTGTGTGTGTGAGACAGTGTGTGTATGTGTGTGGGTGGCAATGTGTGTGTGGGTGACAGTGTTTGAGTGAGATGGTGTGTATGTGTGACAATATGTGTGTGGGTGACAATGTGTGTGTGGGTGACAGTGTGTGAGTGAGACAGTGTGTGTATGTGTGACAATATGTGTGTGGGTGACAATGTGTGTGGGTGACAGTGTGTGAGTGAGACAGTGTGTGTGTGTGACAATATGTGTGTGGGTGACAATGTGTGTGTGTGTGTGTGGGTGACAGTGTGTGAGTGAGACAGTGTGTGTATGTGTGACAATATGTGTGTGGGTGACAATATGTGTGTGGGTGACAATGTGTGTATGTGTGACAATATGTGTGTGGGTGACAATGTGTGTGTGGGTGACAATGTGTGTATGTGTGACAATATGTGTGTGGGTGACAATGTGTGTATGTGTGACAATGTGTGTGTGGGTGACAGTGTGTTGTGTGACAATTTGTGTGTAGTGTATATATATGACAGTTTGTCTGTGTGCGACAGTATTGTCTTAAAAACTGCCCTATTGATGGATATAGGTACTGACCAGGTGCAGGGGCTCCAGGGCGGCCACGGTCCCGAGTTGGTTGGCTGCGGCGGGGACAGTACGAGCTCCCCCGCCCGCCACTGCACCGCCGGAGGGGGGGACGCCCGCACCGTCACGTTCAGCCTGCCCGGGGCGCCCAGTTTCAGCCCGAATATCGTGATCGTGCCAGTCTCTAGACGCTTTGGCGGGTCTGGTGGTGAAGCAAACAACAATTTGTTAAGGAAAAACACAATTCAATATATATTGTATTATGTTACAAAGTGTACAGGACGGTCGGGACGCTCACCTGATGGTAAGTGATACGCCATTGAAGGAGACCAATAACTAAAAGACAGTTATTATTATCCATCAATGTCGTACTGTGCCAGCCGAGACGACAGATATTGGGTCTCTCATACCCGGTAATATGACTAGCTTCAGTGCTTAATGCGTCGGTGGCTCGATGGTGTGGATGTCGCCCTCCTAACGGGAGGGCTGAGGTCCAAATCTCGCCGCGTTCCATTGTGTTATCGCATTTTCGAAAATATATGTACATTATCCGACGCTCTTACGGTGAAGGAAAACATCGCGAGGAAACCTACGCACGCCTGCTAAGAGATGCAAAGGTTGTGCGTGAAGTCGTCCAACCCGCACTGGGCCCGCGTGGACGACTCAGGCCTAACGGGGACGTTTAATGAGCTGTGCTCATCCCGATACACAAAAGTGCATAACACTCTTATTTCCCGGGACGATATCTGGCACTGCGGTGGTACCTACCTACACGACTCAGTATCGAGTCTACCACCTAAACATAAAGTTCATCCGAAAAATTACGTCCACTCACAGTGCACAATAAGCTGCCTCTTAGCCTCTCTAGGCTGGTCCAGTGCCTCATGTTCAGCTCTGCAGATGAGAAGTTTTCCACCATCATCGGCCGACAGCACCCGGCTAAGGTTCTGGCTGATGGTCTGCAGGTCCGACCCTGGCTCCGAGGTGATGATGGGCTGGTGATTACCGCGGAGTATCTGCTCGTCGTCTGGAAGAAAGAGTTTGATATAGAAATTAAAATAACATACATTAATTATAAAGGTCCTAGTATTGTGCCCTGGAATACGCCAATTAATAAAAGGCTTAAATTATTTCGTACTCTTTGAATTTTAGTGGTTACTGTCTGGAAGAAAGCATTTGATATTGACAATAACATTAGGAATAATAAAGGTCCAAGAATTGTGCCTTGGGGTACACCCATTAATGAAAAGATCTCAAAAATGTCCTCTTTTTACATATAATTGAATAAGGATCGTTTTCGTCTGGAAGAAAGCTTTTGATATTGATTATTAGGATATGTTGGAAATAAAATAGGTCCAATAGTTGTGCCTTGGGGTATACCTATGAATAAAAGGATCCCAGAAAATTAAATTTTTCGAACTTTTTGACAACTTACTGTTGTCAAAAAGTACGGTAAGTACTTATTTCGGATATAATCCATTACAGGAAAAAAATTACAGATATAACACATTTTTCAATAACTTATTAATAATGTTGAAATTATAAGGGGCGTAAATTTTTATTTTAGATTTTAAGTCTCTATTTTTTTGTCTAAAGTTAGTAAGTTTTTTAAACATAATTCGTTAAATAAACTACAAATGAGCTGACATATACCTTCAGATTGATAGCTTCAGACTATTTTTTAAAGTTGGCATTTAAGTTTGTCTTTGATTTTTTATTTGCTTGTACCAAGGTTAATTTTGTTCGTTGTCCTAATAAATAAATCAAAGCTATCATCCGTATGATTCCTTACCTAAGAACCAGCTGATCCTGGCTGCAGGTCTACCATCAGGCACCACGCACTGCGCCATGAATTCCATGTCTTCTTTGAAAGCAGGCTCATTTGGAGTACGGAGGAGAGGTTCGCCGGGCGGTCCTAGAATTAAAACATGGAACATTAAATCATGCATAAATTATTTAATTAATGAATCAACTAGCCTATTACGTCCTAATGCAAGGCACAGGCCTTCCATAGAATAGCTCTGGAAGTCTTAGTAGAAGAGTTCTAGTTTCGCATTGAGTACGGAAGCCTAAAGTCACCACTAGTCTCTGTTGCATTCCACTGCTTGATGGATCTCCTCCATTTTGCCAGATATCCTAGTTCTTTACATACCTCCTGTAGCTACTACTGGTGTGTTGTCGGTCCAAACTGTCCGGTCATCCTACGCTAAGCTTGCCACTTCAACTTGCTGATCCGGCAAGCTATGCCAGTTAGTCTATTTCTCTCACGAATATCAGTTTTGATTGTATCATTTAGAGACACTCCAAGCATAGCTCGCCCCATTGCCCGTTAAGTGATTTGGAACTTGTAAACCAGTTCGCTGTCAGTGTCCATGTCTAAGCCGCGTATGTTAGTTCCGTAGACCGCATTGCTCAAGACTTTCGTCTTTTAGTAGACATAGAATTGAAGAGTAAGAAATAAAATACTTACTGGCAACAATTAGCCGCATAGTACCAGTCAGCTCGATGGGTCCGCTCTGGGGTGGCAGGACACAGGTTATGTTCCCGTTCCACTCCTCCTTGACGTTTTTGATGAGGGCGCCACATTCGCCCGACTGAAAGAGATGGTTATACATGAGTGAATGAGACAGAGGATGGTACATAAATAATCTTATGACTGTTAGTATATTCGCGTTGCCAGTATGTGCAGGGCCGATTTTCTATTCACTAGGTAATCTAGCCCTCACCGCAGTGCCCGAGGTTCGAGTCCCACTTTGGGAAATAAACTCTGTGCATATTTTTTTAAGGCAAAGAATGGCTCTGAGCTTACCACTTGTCTGGTGATTCACAGCTTCATCCAAGAGCTCAGATTTAAGACACTCAGTGTCGTTTATTGCTTCAGGCTCCATTGCCATTGCTGGTTATCCACTTCTCTCTCTCTCTCTCACACACACACACACACACATACGTTCTTCACGGGCCGGTGAGTTTAGCTTAAACCCGAAACGAGTGTACTAGGAGTCCATAAACTACCAAGAGGCTGTTCGGCAGGATGCACCACGGGCCGGTGAGGTTGGCTTAAACCCGAAACGAGTGTACTAGGAGTCCATAAACTACCAAGAGGCTGTTCGGCAGGATGCGCCACGGACTATTGTTAGTCTTACATTTAAGAAGTATTTGAGCCTTTTGACTTGGTCCAAAGACGCGTTAAGAAGTGTGGACAACCCTCATCTCGCAAGGTATCGAACCTTTATATCAAATGATTTATCAAGCTGTTTTCTTTATTTTATGGGTAGGCAAACGAGCGGATGCTATTTATGGAAAATCGATTCTTCCGGTTGCAAAGGTGGACCTAAAAATATACATACCCCAAAACCATTTCCAGTGTACACAACGTCTCCAGTGGTGATGTCAGGTCGGAGTCTGTAAGATGTTGTTCCCACCGTCATCCTGGAAAGATAAAAGTCAATTAACCATACTGCAAGGCACTAAATTTGCAGCATTTTCTATGAGGAGGGCTGTAGATCACCACGAGGGTCCAATGCGCATTGGTGGATTTTAACGACTACCACACTAAGGCACAATTCTGATTACTATTATAATATCATTTTCTAGGTGATAGACTCGACACTGAGTCGTGTAGGTAGGCACCACCGCAGTGCCAGATATCGTCCCGTGCAATACCAGTGTTGTGCACTTGTGTGTTCCGGGATGAGGGCACTGTAGCTACTCACATTACCGGGTATGAGAGACCTAACATCTGTTGTCTCTGATGTACTGGTGTCACGGTCAGGCGTATCACTTACGAACAGGTGAGCGCCTTGACCGTACACTTCAAACATTTAAAAAAACATCATTACAGCCTTAAATATCCACTGCTGAGCGAAAGCCTCCCCTAATGATTTCCACGCGGGCCGATCCCTAGCAGTTGACATCCATCTGCTACCCGCCCCCTTAACCAGGTCATGCATCCATCACTTGGTGGGCATTATTCTCTGTCGCCTTTTACAACACGCTAGGGAGTAGGGGTGATGACAATCGACAACACGGCAGTTTTGCGGCTATTTTGATGAACAACAACGGTTGAGACGTCGGCTGCAACACCAAGGGTTCCGGGTTCGATTCCCGGACAGTACAAACATTTGTGTGGACATTTCTGTTTGTAATGGTCTGGGTGTTTTCTATGTTTAATATGTATGTATTTACAAAAAATATATAAGTTTATCCGTTGTTAAGTACCAGGCTTCACGCTTAATTTGGGGCTAGATGGCGCTGTGTGAATGTCTAAATACTTACCGACAAGAGTCGATGAGGTATGGCACTTTGCACATTACGTGCAGCTCATCTCCGACACGCCTGACAGCCTCCCTGGGCGTTATGTCAACGTTTTGACCTGGAATCAAACAAAAACAATGGATTAGATGACTTCTGATCTACGTCAAAATTGACAATCAGTAGTAGCTTTATTAAGAGCGTCGGTGGCTCAATGGTGTGGACTGTCGCCTTCCCACCGGGAGGGCTGAGGTTCAAATCCCGACACGTACCAATGTGTTTTCGATTTTTCGAAAATATTTGTACGTTATCCGACGCTCTTACGGTGAAAGAAAACATCGTAAGGAAACCTTCATGCACGCGAAGAGATTCGAAGGTTGTGTGTGAAGTCGGCCAACCCGCACTGGGCCCGCGTGGACGACTAAGGCCTAATCACCCTATACGGGTATGCTCGTGCCCCTCGGTGGGGACGCGTAATGAGCTGATGATGACGATGATGATGAGTAGCTTTATTTGACATTCATAAGAATCATAAGCGACTTTTTCGGGCCTACACTGAAAAATGATTTTTAAATTTGTCTCGAATCAAATTCTCGCTAGGTACACCAATGATGTAAAAAGTATAGATTCGTGATATGCTCACAAAACAATCGAAAAAAGTGTTCCGAATGCAGCGACAGCACACATACACATATTTCGAATGAGCGTACATTTAACTAAACAAAAGAGTACAAACTGTATTCTTTTTAGGCACGGGTGGCGTATCTACCTTTATATATACAGAATATCATTGAGATACACACAATCAAATAAAGAATTATTTAATTAAGGTCCATAAATGACGACAGCGATTTGACGACTCATTTGGTGTAATGGTTGAGACGTCGGTAACTACACCAAGGGTTCCGGGTTCGAACCCCGGGCACTACAAACATTCTTGTGTATAAACCACAGACATCCGAATATACAATGTATTGGGAAATCTGTGGTATAAACTATTTGCATCGGTCTGGATGTTTTCTATGTGTGTATATGTATGTATGTGCAAAACAGTATATAAGTATGTTTTACCGTTGTTTAGTACCTATACGATAAGCTTCACGTTTAATATGGGGCTAGATGGCGCTGTGTGAATGTCAGTATCTCTCTCTCTCTTCAACCTATCGCAGTCCACTGCTGGACATAGGTCTCCCCCATTTTGCGCCAGATATCCCGGTCCTCCGCTTTTCTCATCCAGCTCCCACCAGCGACCTTCCGCAAGTCGCCGGTCCATCGGGCCGGAGGGCGTTCTACGCTACGCTTGCCAAGACGCGGTCTCCAGTCAGTATATTTATTTATTTTAGGACAGTTTACAAAACATACACTTATTACATTGACATTATACATACGTAAGCGATACTAACAAGTAGTGATGCCTTAATTACAAACTGCCACGACAAGCACAGCTGACGTGGAAGCAGTTTAGCAAAATAAAAGTTAAACAGAATTTAGTGTAAATAACATACTTAATAATACTCACCTAGAGTATAGGTTACAAGTGAGTACAACAATTACAAAATTATGCTAGTATATATATATATTTATTTACTAGCTGTTCCAAGCGGGGTTCATCATCATCAGCTCATTAAACGTCCCCACCGAGGGGCACGAGCCTACCCGTATAGGGTGATTAGGCCTTAGTCGTCCACGCGGGCCCAGTGCGGATTGGACGACTTCACACACAACCTTCGAATCTCTTCGCAGGCGTGCATGAAGGTTTCCTCACGATGTTTTCCTTCACCGTAAGAGCGTCGGATAACGTACATATATTTTTCGAAAATTCGAAAATACATTGGTACGTGTCGGGATTTGAACCTCAGCCCTCCCGGTAGGAAGGCGACAGTCCACACCACTGGGCCACCGACGCTCTTACGCCAAGCGAGGTTACCCGCGTTAAAAGATATTCTCCCGCACTACAACAACCCTAAATCGCTTTAAAACATTGCTTTATTAAGTCCAAAAAAAAGTATAGTCTCAAATAAAAGAAACCTATTGTTTTTCTTATTACATCAGCTACCTACAAAAAAAATCCCGTCCCAATCCATCCAGCCGCTTCAGAGATTACCCGGAACGAACAGACAACCAGTTTTTTTTAATTGTTATTTTGGCATACGTACGCATGAAGAACAATATTGTTATTTCAATATTACAAACAAATTTTATTTAAATCAATATGTATAAGAATTTGTTTGCACTGAGGTATAAACCCAATTGGAGTAGTTTTCCTTGAAAAAGAAATAAATGCTTTAAAGGAGTTCTTTTTCTAGGTTCTGTATCCAACATCCAACGCCCTAGGCGTGGCGCTAAGTTCTCTCGAATACTCCACGTAAGTAGTTGGTGAAACTTGAAAACTGTGCAAATTAATAATTGAATACCGCGGAATTTCTCGAATTAAAATCCGGTAGTTTCCACCATCCGCAAAAAAATACTAAAACTCCCTTATTTTATATGTCGTTTCATTGATCACTTTTGTTTATTTTCAATATTGTATTTTTAAATACATTGAAACTAATAAAAAGGTAAATTGATGATAGTGAGCAATGACGTCACATTTCACTAATCTCATACAAAATATATGGAAACGTTCCTTTTTGACAGTTCATAAAAAGTACGTCAACAATTAGTGGTGTCAAATACCGGATTTTGTTTGTTTGCGGGTGTTATTTACACTAGTATACAAGCAATTATGTACAATTCAATATAAGGTGAAATTACCGGGTATGATAGACCTCACTTCTATAGTCTCGGGTGTCGGGCGCAGTGCGGCATTGATGGAGGATAATAACTGTCTGAGCGTCGGTGGCTCAGTGGTGTGGACTGTCGCCTTCCTACCGGGAGGGCTGAGGTTCAAATCCCGACACGTACCAATGTATTTTCGAAAAATATATGTACGTTATCCGACGCTCTTACGGTGAAGGAAAACATCGTGATGAAACCTTCATGCACGCTTGGGAAGAAATTCAAAGGTGCGTGAAGTCGTCCAATCCGCACTGGGCCCGTGTGGACGACTAAGGCCTAATCACCCTACACGGGTAGGCTCGTGCCCCTCGGTGGGGACGTTTAATGAGCTGATGATGATGCTGAAAAGGGCCATATAGTTCTATATTAAATCGACAATGTATTTAATGTATTTAATTGGATAAGGATTAATGCTGTATTGGTTAAAATCGCTTCGAAAATTGGCCATTATTTGTCGAAAAATGTAATTATTTACGACATCACATTAGAAAACTAAAAAAAACAGTATTTCTCCACTATTTCATGGATGTTATTATACATATAAACCTTCCTCTTGAATCACTCCATCAATTATAAGAAACCGCATGCAAATCCAAAAATGGGGACAAAAAAGCGACTTTGTTTTATACTACGTACGTGATATCCTAGCGCCTTGGATGTCCCACAAACTCGGTCAATTGGACGAAAAACAATGACTGGTGACTTCATACTAATCAAGCGATGAGTGAACAGGGAATGCATGGAGATAAGTAGAGAAGATTCTATGTAATTTATTTCCATAACTATCATCATCAGCCTTTAGTAGCCCACTGTAAGCCACAGGCTTTTCGCTCTGCATAACCATGAGATGATGAGGCCGTAATCTACCACGCTGATGCAAACTGGTGGGTGGAAACGCCAACTATCCCTGGATTTTACTGTCTGCTACACATTGTTATGCATAGAAGCAAACACATCATCATCATCAGCCTTTAATGGTCCCTGCAGGGCACAGGCCTGTACAGCATAGCCATGGGGAGATTGGGCTGTAACCCAGCACGCGGGCCCAATGCGAATTGGATGGTGTTAAAGACTACTAGCCTTAGATTCTAAAAACCGCGAAACTAAGTTAAGCTGAATATAATCATATATCAGGTAAGCGGGTACACCCGTGCTAACATACGCAGCTGAGACATGGACACTGACTGCGGGATTGGTTAACAAGTTCAAAGTCACTCAACGCGCAATGGAGCGAGCTATGCTTGGAATCTCTCTTAGGGATAAGATCAGAAATGATTTAATCCGGAAAAGGACTGAAGTTACCGACATAGCCCGCCGGATCAGCAAGTTGAAGTGGCAGTGGGCTGGTCACGTATGTCGCAGAATCGATGGCCGTTGGAGCAGACGAATTCTGGAGTGGAAACCGCGTCTCGGCAAGCGTAGCGTAGGACGCCCTCCGGCCCGATGGCCCGGCGACTTGCGAAAGGTCGCTGGTGGAGGCTGGATGAGGAAAGCGGAGGATCGGGATATCTGGCGCAAAATGGGGGAGACCTATGTCCAGCAGTGCGATAGGTTGAAGAGAGTGTTACAGTTTGTTACTTCTTCATGTAAAGGGTATATGGATTATTATGATAAAACTTGACAACAATACTGATAAAAATAACATAAATGCAGTTTCCGTATTTGTAAGGAAACGGGAAATTTACAGGCAAAACCGCGGAGCGCTGTTTGTATATTATGAGTTATGACGACCAACAAAATAGGTATAATGGTTGCGAGATCTGCTACTACACCAAAAGTTTCAGGTTCGATTTCCGGACATAGAAATATTTGTGTGCATGCACTTGTCTGTAAGAATTTTTTTCGTATTTATAATATTTATGGTTACATAACGATTTTCCAATTATTATCTTGACCAAATATAAATATTGTATTTATCATAATATGATAAATACAATATTTATAATTTTCAATATGATTTGTTTTATACATATAAATTAATTTTGTTAGGAATATTATAATGCTGTACAAAACACAATGTTTTTTGAAAAGAGTAACTACTGAGTTTCTTGCTGGATTCTTCTCAGTAGATAACGACAGTCCGTTTCATTTGACAGTCTTATGAATGTCAAATGAAGCTACCAATGGTGTTCTATATGGATTTAAATTGAATATCGACATTTTGAATTAATTTGAAATAAATTTTTAATGAATGAAACGTCGGTGGCTCAGTGGTGTGGACTGTCGCCTTCCTACCGGGAGGGCTGAGGTTCAAATCCCGACACGTACCAATGTATTTTCGAATTTTCGAAAAATATATGTACGTTATCCGACGCTCTTACGGTGAAGGAAAACATCGTGAGGAAACCTTCATGCACGCCTGCGAAGAGATTCGAAGGTTGTGTGTGAAGTCGTCCAATCCGCACTGGGCCCGCGTGGACGACTAAGGCCTAATCACCCTATACGGGTAGGCTCGTGTCCCTCGGTGGGGACGTTTAATGAGCTGATGATGATGATGATGAAATTTTTAAAAAATACAGTTTCGACTCCATACATCGCGCTCGGCCATAGTAAGCATTTTTTTATTAGAATCTACGACATGATGCCATCATTAGAGTCAGTTAACGACAATGACTTTGAAGCGAGTTAAACGATGATCTGTTTACAGTTAATTTTGGAGGTCACAAATGGTAGCGGCGTGCGTGTTCGGTTGACGCTCATTTAAGTTAGGACGCGTTAAGTATTACGTAGAACAACTTAACCCTTTCACCGCCAGAATTTCAGATAAAAGAAAATCAATTGTTTCTGTTGTATATATCCATCAGCAGCAAATATAAGGAGCATTTTTTGTGGTGGTGACTGATCGACATAGTGATCTGTCAACTCAACATCAGCTCATTAAACGTCCCCACCGTGGGGCACGAGCCTACCCGTATAGGGTGATTAGGCCTTAGTCGTCCACGCAGGCTCAGTGCGGGTTGTACGATTACACGCACTTCCTTTGAATCTCTTTGCAGGCGTGCGCAGGTTTCTTCACGATGTTTTCCTTCAACAAAAGAGTGCCGGATAACGTACATATAATTTCAAAAATTCGAAAATACATTGGTACGCGGCGCGATTTGTACCTCAGCCCTCCCGGTAGGAGGGCGACAGTTCACACCATTGCGCACCGACGATCTATCAACGCACAGCCCAAACCACTGGACGGATCGGGCTGTAATTAAGCATGCAGGTAGATGATGTGACGTAGAGATCCGCTCAGTATGCTTTCTGATTAATTCTACCCCCAAGGGGATAAAATAGGGGATGACAGTTTGTATGACACTTTGTCAATTTTAAACCGATCGGGCTCAGACTTATGCATAAAGCTACTAAGACGAAGGCATCTCTTACGAAAGGATTTTGATAAAAACCATCCCTAAGTGGATAACATAGGGGATGAAAAATAATACATCTTAACGCGAGCGAAGCTATTGGACAAAAGTCAGTTACAATATAATTATGAGATTCCCAGGAAAACAAAAACCAAGTGTTTCCTGTTTATCTAAATGAGAATGAATCATAAACACAAAAATATGTTATCCTATCCTATTCAACCTATCGCAGTCCACTGCTGGACATAGGTCTCCCCCATTTCGCGCCAGATATTCCCGGTCCTCCGCTTTCCTCATCCAGCCTCCACCAGCACCGCCCCGCAAGTCGTCGGTCCATCGGGCCGGAGGGCGTCCTACGCTACGCTTGCCGAGACGCGGTCTCCACTCCAGAACTCGTCTGCTCCAACGGCCATCGGTTCTGCGACATACGTGACCAGCCCACTGCCACTTCAACTTGCTGATCCGGCGGGCTATGTCGGGAACTTTGTTCTCTTACGGATTAAATCATTTCTGATCTTATCCCTAAGAGAGACCCCGAGCATAGCTCGCTCCATTGCGCGTTGAGTGACTTTGAACTTGTGAACCAATCCCGCAGTCAGTGTCCATGTCTCAGCTGCGTATGTAAGTACGGGTAGGACGCATTGCTCAAAGACTTTTGTCTTTAAGCATTGCGGAATCGTCGACGTGAAGACCTGACGTAATGTTAGTTAATTATTAAATAATAGAAAATGACACATAATGGTATGAGTCCAATGAATTCTAAGTTGCCTATACAACGAAATACCTACGTAATTTTTGTCCCAATTTTAAGGTAAACTATCTTATTTTATGAATCCCCTAAGAGTGAAAACTAAAATGGCGATTGTGTAAACATGCAACCTCTCAACCGGGATAATTCCGGATCAATCCGGACCGAACGGAGTGCGTTGTCTTGTACTGACTGAGAGCCTCGAGGATTTCAGTTAGAGGCTTCTATGTAGACGGCATTTTATATACTTTTTTATGTTACGAAGTGAACAGGACGGTCAGGACGCTCAACCGATGGTAAGTGATACGCCTGAATATAGTAATAATAAATATCCATAGCGCCATCTAGCCCCAAGTTAAGCGTGAAGCCTGTATTATGGGTACTAAACAATGTATACTTATATACATTTTTTTGTAAATACATACATATTATATATAGAAATCTTCCAGACCAGACAAGCAGACAGTTTGTACTGCCTGGGGATCGAACCTGGAACCCTCTTGGTGTCGTAGCTGACGTCTTAACCGCTACACCAAATGGGTCGTCAATGACAGAGCGGTATTAAAATATCAACAACTGATAAACAGTTATAATCCTCCACCAACGCCGCATGGCGCCCATCACCCGATACAACAGATGTTCGGTGTCTTATACCCGGTAATTTCACTAGCTACAGTGCCCTCATCCCGCAACACACAAGTGCACAACACTGGTATTGCACGGGACGATATCTGCCACTGCTGTGGTACCTACCTACACGACTCAGTGTCGAGTTTATCACCTTGTACTGGTGATCGAAACCGGAACCCTTGTTGTAGAAGCCAACGCCTCAATCATTACACAATATGAGTCAGCAAACTAACAACTTTGTGATACTTATACCCTTATCCCTAGAGTATCACAAACTCTATTAAACCAAATGTAAATCACTGGACTTGGTGGACCATTTGTATATATTATGTGACAAGTCTCACGGGGGATAGCAGCAGGGTCGATTCCTCGGGGAGACAATTGGAGATAATGTTTTGGTTAGATACTGTATTGTTTATGAGTTAGCAATCCTGCAGAATCCTTGATAAAAAGTATATAAAATTGATAAAAAGAACCCACCAAAAACATTCTGTAAAAAATCTAGCCAAGTCTCGATGGAGCTGCTTGATTATCTCTAAAAAGTAATGAAATCAAGACAAAGACGTGCCAAGTCTAAGGTTCCTTACTGCGATTACTTTATTATTATGGTTAATGTTGTGGGACTTGGCCGTTGAACATTATTACATATTGGACGACCCATTGGGTGTAATGGTTGAGACGTCGGGTACTACACCAAGGGTTCCGGGTTCGATCCCCGGGCAGTACAAATATTTGTGTGCATGAACATGTCTGTTTGTATTGGTCTAGCGCGCTCGACTTGGCGATATTTGACATTGGGTGAAGCGGCCCACCATGTTGAATATATATTGCTTAAAGGCGGTATGTCGATCTCTTATAGTTTGGCTGGGCTCTTTTGTTATCTAATCAGGGTCACCAGGTGCTCCAGATCTTCGATTATCCAAGATTTTATAGTTTTCCCTTTATGTAGCCATTAAACCCTAACTCTGTACTAAATTTCAGCTCTCGGAGTTAATGGAAAGTACTAGTTCTATTTTGATGATCATGAGTGAGTGTCTATCTGTCGAAAATGCGAAACTTTGGTTTCGCTTAACGTCGGAAATAAATGACCTACAGATTTGAAATTTTGGATTTAAAGTAGGTTATTATATCTTACTAGATGAAGAAAATTTCAGCGTTCTGGTATTATCCAAAGGTTCTTAAATTGGGGTCTGAAAATGCGGCGAAATGGATACTGTAAAGGATGGTACGGCAGTGTTTGCTTCGCGCTCGACTTGGCGGGGGCACTGCCGTGCCCCCAGATTGTAGGTTACATAAAGTGTAACCTACAATCGTAATAATGTAATAAAGGCGAAAGTTTGGAAGTTATTTATTTATTTATTTTAACTTGGCACACAGACAGATTACTGTCATACAGACATAGATACAAAAATACATTTTTAGTAAATCTAGACATCAATCTATAAATAGTGTACACATCATGATACACTGAAAACTTCTGCAGCAGACAGAGTTACATACGCATAAATTATTAAAAATAACAAAAACAAGGTACGACAACTTAGTCAATAACATTTTCATATTATTTGGACTGATACTAATTACGTCGAAACGGCTGAAGCTACTTTGATAAAATTTGAAATGAGGTTAGTACCCCACCCCACAAAACTTGAAAAAGTTTTTATTCAAGCCATTTATAAGTATTTTTATTGATAATACAGTATACTTATCCTACTATTTTAAAGCATCATCCACACCGCTTCATCCTCACAGGATAGTCCTCCAAATTACCTGTAACAAGCAATAATCATATTAACTCATATCAATATAAAACGAAAATAAGTATGATAAAAGACAGGGGTCCCAGTTTGCAGCCCTGAGGGACCCCTCCGTTATATCGAGAGGGCGCCTGAATCTGATTTTATTAAGTGGAACCCGCAATTAAGTATTAGGGCTTCACTCCTGCGGTGGGATGGCTTCGTACATTGATATCATAAGATTTGAACACACTAAAGCTTCCGATAAACTAAAGATATTATTTTCATTATTTTGTTACTCGTATATATTTTTTTGCTAAGGCGTTTGATTGTATTAAAGACTAAACATATCAACACTTACTTGTTTATATTTTCTTTTTTAATATCTCCCGACATTATTGAATAAACAAATATGTTTGTTATTTTTATATATACGTAAATTATTCAATTAATTTAGTTCGATATCTACGTTGTGATCCAAAACCGGTAATAGTTTCATCTGTATTTTACAAGTGCCTTTATCGGGCTTACAGAGACACAATGATTGTTTAACATATTTCAATCAGAAAAAAATTTTTATTTGTATTGTATTTAATCCTTAAATATTTCATTAGGATGGAGACGGAAATCAAAAATTATAAAGATAGGTATTTTGGAGAATGACACCGTTTTAAGTACAAATAACTTGCGGGCGGTCGCTGGCGACCCGTAAGAGCCGTAAGAGGGTCGGTGGCTCAGTGGTGTGGACTGTCGCCTTCCTACCGGGAAGGCTGAGGTTCAAATCCCGACACGTACCAATGTATTTTCGAATTTTCGAAAATATATGTACGTTATCCGACGATCTTACGTGAAGGAAAACATCGTGAGGAAACCTGCGCACGCCTGCGAAGAGATTCGAAGGTTGTGTTTGAAGTCGTCCAATCCGCACTGGGCCCGCGTGGACGACTAAGGCCTAATCACCCTATACGGGTAGGCTCGTGCCCCTCGGTGGGGACGTTTAATGAGCTGATGATGATGATGATGATGGTCGCTGGTGGAGACTGGATGAGGAAAGGTCCTCCACCGGGATATCTGGCGCAAAATGGGGGAGACCTATGTCCAGCAGTGGACTGAGATAGGTTGAAGACAAGTATAAATATTTAATATTTGAATCGAAGACAAAATCATGTAAATAAATCGTTCAACGTCTTGCGATTAAATAGGAATTTTCAGGCAAAAAGTGCTATAACCACCTAAATAAAGATAACTATTTATTCCTTTTTTCTTTCATAACGGATTTTTGACTGACAAGACTGAAGTATTTCCAAAACTTTATAACCCCGAGCGTAAAATTCGAATAACTGTTGACGCAGCTTCGCTTTAAGTACGCTAAGGGTCTAACGTGCAAAGTATATTGGTAGGCCATCACTCTAAAAGACTGGGATGAATATATCATAAGGGTTGGGGAGTAAATTATGTTATAACCCTACCCCGCGGTGGCCATTTGACTGGATAAGAAGCTAATGCAGTTGAGATGCTTATTTTGATCATATTTGAGTGACAGTAGTTTGTTAATGCTTAGAAATATTTTATGTGTAATGTTGCTTTCCAATCTGGAGGGCGCAGGTTCAAATCCCGCCACGTACCAATGTGTTTTCGAATTCTCGAAATTATATGTACGTTATCCGACGTTCTTACGGTGAAGGAAAACATCGTGAGGAAACCTGCGCAAGCCTGCGAAGAGATTCAAAGGTTGTGCGTGAATACGGCCAATCCACATTGGGCCGGCGTGGACGACTACGGCCTATACACTCTTTAAGGGTAAGCTCGTGTCTTCGGTGGGGACGTCTAATGGGCTGATGATGATTACAGTTGTACAAGCTACATTCGGGACTTAACGTAAAAATAAGTCGCTTTAGTAACACCTTAGTTACTAGCCAATGAAAGTGTAAAACTAGATGTCACATACACACAGCGCGAACCTTGTGTGGTCGTCTTGGCAACTTTTACTAGGCGGTAGACTCGGTACTGAGTCGTATAGGTAGGTACCACCGCAGTGCTAGATATCGTCCCGTGCAATACTAGTGTTGTGCACTTGTGTTTCGGGATGAGGGCACTGTAGCTACTCACATTACCGGGTATGAGAGACATGACATCTGTCGTCTCGGATGAGGGGCGCAGTGCATGATGGAGAATAATAACTATCAATTTTGGTCTCTTTCAATGCCGCTATGTTATGGTCAGGCGTATCACTTACCATCAGGTAATCGTCCTGACCGTCCTGTTCACTTTGTAACATAAAAATAAAAATGACATGAAAGGTTTTTAAGAGCGTCGGTGGCTCAGTGGTGTGGACTGTCGCCTTCCTACCGGGAGGGCTGAGGTTCAAATCCCGACACGTACCAATGTATTTTCGAATTTTCGAAAATATATGTACGTTATCCGACGCTCTTACGGTGAAGGAAAACATCGTGAGGAAACCTTCATGCACGCCTGCGAAGTGATTCGAAGGTTGTGTGTGAAGTCATCCAATCCGCACTGGGCCCGCGTGGACGACTAAGGCCTAATCACCCTATACGGGTAGGCTCGTGCCCCTCGGTGGGGACGTTTAATGAGCTGATGATGATGAAAGGTTTTTGGTGGGATATATATTATCAAAATAAGGCATTAGTAATACATAACTCGATGTCTGCGAAGCGAAATTTTGACATTGTTATGAATTATGCGCGGTGGGATTTGGACGTGTCGTTTGAGGCATTTGTGCCCCAAATTACCTTTTTTACTTTGAAGGCAAAAAACTGATTACCTTGTAATAAATATGCTAATATAAATCGATAGAATCGCATTACGTTATTTTGACTTTGACACGAAAATAAATTACAACGTTCATAAATAAATAAAATAAATAAATAATAAATAAATATCTACTGACATTCACACAGCGCCATCTAGCCCCAAGTTAAGCGTAAAGCCTGTATTATGGGTACTAAACAACGGATAAACATACATGTATACATTTTTTTTTTGTAAATACATACATATTATACATAGAAAACACCCAGACCATTACAAACAGACATGTTCATGCACACAAATGTTTGTACTGCCCGGGGATCGAACCCGGAACCCTTAGTGTTGCGGCCGACCTCTCAACCGCAACACCAAATGGGTCGTCAATAGTCATAAGAATTGCTAATAATTATTCTACCATAAGTAGATAGTCTATTCAACCTATCGTAGTCTACTGCTGGACATAGGCCTCCCCCATTTTGCGCCGGATATCCCGGTGCTCCGCTTTTCTCATCCAGCCTCCACCAGCGACCTTTCGCCAGTCGTCGGTCCATCGGGCCGGAGCTACGCTTGCCGAGACCCGGTCTCCACTCCAGAACTCGTTTGCTCCAACGGCCATCGGTTCTGCGACATACGTGACCAGCCCACTGCCACTTCAACTTGCTGATCCGGCGGGCTATGTCGGTAACTTTAGTTCTCTTACGGATTAAATAATTTCTAATATTATCCCTAAATGAGACCCCGAGCATAGCTCGCTCCAGGTTTAATAGACAAGCAGATAGTTACATTAGTATAGACACAAATTGGAATAAATAAAACTTACTAAATGACACGGACCCTCAAGAAGCCTATTTAACAAGTAAACTGAACGCTAGGTTGTCATTTGGTGTTGCGATTGAGAGGTCGACTGCAACACCAAGGGTTCCGGGTTCGATCCCCGGGCAGTACAAACATTCATGTGCATCAACATGTATGTTTGAAATGGTCTGGGTGTATTCTATGTATAATATGTATGTATTTACAAAAAAAAAGTATATAAGTATGTTTATCCGTTGTTTAGTACCCATAATACAGGCTTCACGCTTAACTTGGGGCTAGATGGCGTTGTGTGAATGTCAGTGGATATTTATTGATTTTATTTATAAAAACAACTGCTGACTTTACAGTCATGATGTCATTTTGAAAAATATTTTTTGGACACTGATTTTAGTGTTTTAAACTAAAAATATGTAATAGAATTGTTAATAAACACATGATACGTAATTTCTGGATTATTTTCCTTGTGTTTATTGCAGTTTATGCACAATTTCACAACATTTTTTAGATTTTTTCCTGACATAATCTATGGCACTGTTGACAGATGTGCAATAAATGTCTTATTTCTTCTGATCTGTCTGTCTGTCTGCGTAGCGTAGGACCGAAGGACCGAGGACTTCCGAAAGTACGCCGAAGATGGATTAAAGAAACTGAGGTAACTTAAACTTATATTTATTACTTTTGTATATTTTGTGCAACGAATTGATATTTCCTTAATTTTTTTAAAGTGTTTACACTCGAGTGCTGGCAACCCTGTTTCGTGTCCTTCAAGCTAAATATTTTGTGGTTTTCTATACAAAGACTGGCCGAATTCAAATAAACTTTTATTGTCAGCGAGAATCCGTTCGTATTTTTTATACGTCGATGGTTTTAAACTTTAAATATGTAATCAAACTGTCCATTTACCTACAAAAAGTAATTACTGTTTTTTCTTTCTTTTGATCACTTCGGTTTTTGCATCATTGTACTACGCAAACCATCTTTTAATTTTTCTATCTCAGCTGTGTTGACAGATGCGAGCTGAATGTCTTAAATGTAGCTTTCCATAAAAAAATCTGGCTGAATTCCAACACACTTTTGTTGTCAGCGAGACTCCATATTTTTTATACGTTCATAGTCGAAATTTATTATCAACCCCAACTAATAACGAGATCGCGAAAGCACCCACCGTGATCCAATACACAAATAAGGGATGATAAAAAATGGCTTCCAACGAATATATCAAGCCGGAATTTGTCCGTATCGGGAACAATTGAAACAGTGTCCTTTCAAATATATCGCATGGGGTGACCACTTAGGGGGCACTTAATTGGACACGCGTCGCGGTTTCCTGTAGGGTTGCCAGCAATAATGTAAAAAAGTATGGATTCCTGATATGCTCACAAAACAATCGAAAAAAGTGTTCCGAATGCAGCGACAGCACACATACACATATTTCGATTTCGAACACATTTACCTAAACAAAAGAGTACAAACTGTACTCTCTACGGCGGTTCGTTTTTGAGGCACGGATATCTACCTTTATATATACATAATATCTTTGGTTGCCAGTTAATATTTATACCATAGCTTTTGCGCGCGACTTCGTCCGCGTGGAATAGTTACTTTGGGCTAACGCTCACTTTAACCCGCTATATAATATATAGGTGAGTAAAAACTCCAATATCACATAAGATATTCATTAAAATTAAATGATATAAAAGCAATTTTATTCAAAGTGAAATACTTGTGTTAAATAATGTATTTATTTGAATAAAGATTAATATAATATTTATAAAAGCAAATAATGCATTATTCTTCGCAAATAAATAAAAAATAGCAAAAAAAGAGGTTACAAGGAGCTAATCTTAAACCTTTAATAGCGGAACCATACGTCATACATGACTTTTGCGAAAGTTTAACTGTTTACGCAGCGGAAGCTATATGAAGAAATCTCCCAGTTTTAAAATATTCTATTGCTCGTAGCGTGATGATATATATATAGCGTGTATTTCTCGATTCATAAGCTATCTAACTCTGAAAGATTTTTTCAAATCGAACCAGTATTTACTGAGATTAGCGCGTTCAAACAAACACACAAACAGGTTTATAATATTAGTTTATATTTCTAATGGCCATAATCTGCTCAGCTACTTTCAAATTTTTTGAAGACTTTTCGAATTGATATTGTCTTTATTTTTAACCATAAGTTAAAAACTTTATTTTTAATCAAATGTGTGTTGGCAACCCTGTTTCGTGGTCCTCCACGCTGGCGATAATCTGTTCGCAAATAACCGCATATTATTATTTGCTCTGAGGATTGGGGGATGACATGTTTGGGGATTACACTGGGTGACCATACATTATACTGGGGTACTGAGGAAAATCAACAAATATTTTTTTTAACAAATAATATTCTCCTTATTAACAACCAGATAGACGGATGACATGGTTAAGGTGGCGGGTAGCGGTTAGATGTTTACTGCAAGGAATGACACGCCTGACCATAACAGAGCGGCATTGAAGGAGACCAACAACTGAAAGACAGTTATTATCCTCCGTCAATGCCGCACTGGCCCGTCACCCGAGACAACAGATGTTAGGTCTCTCGGCTATCAATGTGTAGATCTTGAAAAAAGGCATCGAGGTTTCTAATATCATATTAAGTTGAATATTTTGCGCGAGAGACAATGCCAAAGTTGAAAGAGTGTCCCCCCCTGCAATTTCTAAACTATGGAGTTGATAAATAAAAAAAAAATGATGTAAATGACCGTGAAATCTAACAACGAAATTTAGTTTAAACGATTTCTGTTCAGTAGTTTTTTATTATACATCAAAATCGGTGAACCATATTAAAGCTGTAGTAGGTGCCTACGTAAATGAATTTTATTTTATGTTACTTGCTGCTGCGGAACCCTCCACGGGCGAGTCCGACTCACGGTTGTCAAATTTTTCAATTTGAATTTGAGTACAATCCGAGATTTCCTATACGCATGGTCAACCCAACCACCGCGGGCTACCGCATAAATAATTGCGCATTTGTCTCGACACCCCACCAGCCAATGACGAGCTCGTTACACACGACACCACGGCTAACACCACCGCTGGGCATGTTAATGGGACTTCAAACGTTTGTAAACTTCAAAGTGAGATTTGGGCATCCGTTGATTTCAAACTTTTACGCGTCAATTCGGCTACTTAAAAAATATAACAAAAAATTCCGACTTCAAACTATAAAGATAAAAATAAACTTATATAATTTTGATGTGAGTGCCAAATTTAAAAAAAAACATATATAATTAAAAATATATATATATAATTATTTTGATTACAAAGATTCTGTACTAAACACATTTCTTTTTAAAAGAGTAACTACTGAGTTTTTTGCCGGATTCTTCTCAGTGGAAAACTACCTCCCGAATCAGCGGTAGCTTCATTTGACATTCATTAGTGTTCTGTAAGGACCTAAACTGAATAAACACTTTTCATTTCATTTCAAATTACTTACCTATAGTATAAAGCAGAAGAGTTTGATGACAAAAAAAATGTATATACACTGGGAGGGCTGAGGTTCAAATCCCGCCACGTACCAATGTTTTCGAATTTTCGAAATTATAAGTATGTTATCCGACGCTCTTACGGTGAAGGAAAACATCGTGAGGAAACCTTCATGCACGCCTGCGAAGAGATTCGAAGGTTGTGTGTGAAGTCGTCCAATCTGCACTGGGCCCGCGTGGACGACTAAGGCCTAATCACCGTATACGGGTAGGCTCGTGCCTCTCGGTGAGGACGTTTAATGAGCTGATAATGATGAAGTATGTTATCCGATGCTTAATTATATATACGTTTTCATTGATATTTCTTTGTGATTATGCATTTAGTTACTTTATTGTTTATGTAAGCATTAAGTTAAGTTTATACATTTCTATGTCATCATCAGCTCATTAAACGTCCCCACCGAGGGGCACGAGCCTACCCGTATAGCCCTTAGTAGTCCACGCGGGCCCAGTGCGGGTTGGACGACTTCACACACAACCTTCGAATCTCTTCGCAGGCGTGCGCAGGTTTCCTCACGATGTTTTCCTTCACCGTAAGAGCGTCGGATAACGTACATATATTTTCGAAAATTCGAAAACACATTGGTACGTGTCGGGATTTGAACCTCAGTCCTCCCGGTAGGAAGACGACAGACCGCACCATTGAGCCACCGACGCTCTCATGTCACATTTCTATGTAAAAATACGAAACTACATTTTTATATGGAAAATACTCAAACCAATACAGACATGTTCATGTACCATATTTGTACTACCCGGGGATCGTACACGGATCTCTTGTTGAATAATCGATTCCTCAACCATTACACCAAATAGTCAAAATATAAAGACCCGGGCATCAAATTAACATATTACCCGTCTGGTTCAATAGTTGAGATGTCGGCTACTACCAAGTGCTTCAGGTTCGATCCCCGGGCGGTACAAACATTTGTGTGCATGAACATGTCTGTTTGTATTGGTCTGGGTGTTTTCTATGTATAATATGTATGTATTTACAAAAAAATATATGTATATAAGTATGTGTATCCGTTGTTTAGTACCCATAATACAGGATTCACGCTTAACTCGGGGCTAGATGGCGCTGTGTGAATGTCAGTGGATATTTATTTATTTATTACTTACGATGTTTTCCTTCACCGTACAATTATTATTATATTATTTATTTTTTGACAGAGAATGAGAGAGACCTATGTCCAGCAGTGGGCAACAAAACCTCGAAGAGAAGATACTTACCCAATGTCAATATCATTTACCATGTTTTTTTGCTCTGTCAATGCCACAATACTTTAACCACAGTAGCTAATCACTGCATCAATGGGGCATCGAACCCCCCGACCGCACAATAGGACCCGGATTATAAACCACTAGAGCACCCCATTAAATTTGTCACAATAACTTGCACATGGCATTTTTTTTAACAACAATTTGTTTTCGCCATTGAAACTCAAAACCTTTGTGGACGATCTCGCTGGGGTGTGCTTTATATTGGTAAGGTGACGCCTGTGGTTGAGAATTCGGCTATTATAAGGGTTCCGGGTTCGATCCCCGGGCAGTACATATATTTGTGTGCATGAACATGTCTGTTTGTATTGGTCTGGGTGTTAAAATAAATATCCTTTTTTATGTTTAAAAGTGTACGAGACGGTCATGAGTTCATGACGCAAACGGTCAAAAGTTAGTAATTATATACATATATTATTTATCTAGCAAACCCAGCGCACTCCGTTTCACCACCAGATGGCTTCGTTTTATGTAACATTCCGTTTGGTGATCAAAAGATGCCATCTACTCAAAATATTAGTTTGTAGTACATGCTATGTATCAGAGATGTCGCTGTATGTGAAAAAAGGTTTTTCCCGTTTTTCTGTTGAAATTTTTCCTGAATTTTATTTGCTATAAACCTCACGGAGCCCGAGACCTTTCCAACGAATGCGAAACCGTGGGAATCGGTTCGTGCGTTCTGGAGTTATAGCGTCAGGAAGGAAATCCTTATTTTATATAGTAGAATACAAGTACACCCAGAACAAACAGACATGCACACAAATGTAACACCCGGAACCCTTGGTGTACTAGCCTCCTTCTCACCCATTAAATCACATGGATCGTCAACAATCAATGATTTTTGGCTTTGATATTACCATATACAAACTTCACTGGCTCGACAAATAAACGAGAAATCGTATTTCTCATAATAAGTAATCAGTAAGCAGAAATTCAAATGCATTAATCAACACCATCGCGAGCGACCCCTGCGTTTGAAGCGTGAAGCCTTGTTTTATATTTTAGAACAGGCGGGAATGAATCCGGGACAGCCATTTGAACTGGGCTTCAAATTTTATGTATAATAAACAGGACAGACAAGACTAGTATTGCCAGGTGTCCCGATTAGCGCGGGACTTCTGCTAAATAAATAATAAATATCCACTGACATTCACACAGCGCCATCTAGCCCCAAGTTAAGCGTGAAGCCTGTATTATGGGTACTAAACAACGGATATACATACTTATATTCATTTTTTTTTGTAAATACATACATATTATATATAGAAAACACCCAGACCACTACAGACAGACATGTTCATGCACACAAATGTTTGTACTGCTCGTGAATCGAACCTGGAACCCTTGGTGTCGCAGTCGACCTCTCAACCGCAACGCCAAATGGGTCGTCATAAATGTCTCGATTAATTAAAGAAAATAAGATGTTTCATTAAAATAATATATATTAACGCTTCATCATCATCAGCTCATTAAACGTCCCCACCGAGCGGCACGAGCCTACCCGTATAGGGTGATTAGGCCACAGTCTTCCACGCGGGCCCAGTGCGGGTTGGACGACTTCACGCACAACCTTTGAATCTTTTCGCTTGGTCTGGGTGTTTTCTATGTATAATATGTATGTATTTACAAAAATATATATGTATATAAGTATGTCTATCCGTTGTTTAGTACCCATACTACAGGCTTCACGCTTAACTCGGGGCTAGATGGCGCTGTGTGAATGTCAGTGGATATTTATTTATTTATTCCTCCCAATGTTATCCTTCACCGTAAAATATTTATTATATTATTTATTTTTTGACAGTGAATGAGGGAGACCTATGTTGAGTAGTGGACTACAAAACCTCGAAGAGAAGATACTTACCCAATGTCATTTACCATTTTTTTGCTCTGTCACAATACTTTATTAAAACACTAATCCCCTAAAAGGGTGTACTACCAGATGTAGGGTATTGTAATTCAACCCTATACAGTTTTTTTATCCAATAAATATAGGATTAACCCTATTCCGGTTTGAAACTGGCAGAGTTATAATCCTTCGGTCACTTCTGCGGGCTTTAAGCTTTTAATGAACAAAAAAACGGGGCAAGTTTAGGCACTTTTAATCGTTAAGAGTTGAGGAGAAATTGAGTATTTTTCTGATTAATATCTTTACATTTATAAAGCTACTATTTTTCTATGCAAACGCGGTCTCCACTCCAGCACTCGTCTGCTCCAACGGCCATCGGTTCTACGACATACGTGACCAGCCCACTGCCACTTCAACTTGCTGATCCGGCGAGCTATGTCGGTAGCTTTAGTTCTCTAACTCATGCCAATGTATTCATTTATACAAAATCATCACCATCATCAGCTCATCATATGTACGCGAGTGTATAGGCCGTAGTCGTCCACGCGGGCCCGACACGCACAACCTTTGAATCTCTTCGCAGTCGTGCGCAGGTTTCCTCACGATTTTCCTTCACCGTAAGAGCGTCGGATAAACGTACATATAATTTTGGAAAAAATTGGAAAAGGCAACAGTCTACACCAAAGAGCCACCAACACTGTATTATATTGAAAAGCCAAAGGTAATAAATAACTGTGGAAAATATTGATGAAGGTAATTTTTTGGGCTTTAGGAATGGGTAGGTTATAAGCCATGGCTGTTTGTCACACCGTTTGACGTAAGCAAACCTGTATTCTATTTTTATTTTCACTAATTACCAAAACTGAGAGAGTCGGTGGCTTAATGGTATGGACTGTTGCCCTCCTACCGGGAGGGCTGAGGTTTCAATCCCGCCACGTACCAACGTGTTTTCGAAAATTCGAAATTATATATCCGTTATCCCTTACGGTCAAGAGAAACATCGTAAGGGAACCTGCGCACGCCTGTGAAGAGATTCAGAGGTTATGCGCGAAATCACACTGGGCCCGCGTGGACGACAATCTATGGCTCTGTTGACAGATGCGCGCCAAATCTCTTAATATTTTGTGGTTTTACAAAACTGGCTGAATTCTGACACACTTTTGTTTTTAGCGAAACTCCATCCGTTTTTTTTTATACGTCCACGAACTCAATTAACTACCAAAAGGTTTACTAACAGAATCGTTCAATTTATATCATGTTACTTAGTAAACGAAATGGCTAGTATGCTCACCTGATGGTGACAAGCCAACCCATGACAGTGTTGAAGGAAACTTATGACTGTAGTTAGTCATTATTTTCCGTCAACACTGTCCTGCGTCCGTCACCACAAAACATATGTTAGGTCTCTCAGACCCAGTAATTCTTTTCTGCCAATTTCAGCCTTCAAGTTTGAGGCGCTTGAAAATAAATAAATATCCACTGACATTCACACAGCGCCATCTAGCCCCAAGTTAAGCGTGAAGCCTGTATTATCGGTACTAAACAACTGATAAACATACTTATATACATTCTTTTTTTGTAAATACATAAAATACATATTCGTAGAAAACACCCAGACCATTACAAACAGACATGTTCATGCACATTAATGTTTGTACTGCCCGGGGATCGAACCCGGAACCTTTGGTGTTGCAGCCGACCTCTCAACCGCAACACCAAATGGGTCGTCAAATGAAAAAACATATTTATTTGTTACATAAAATAAATTCGGTGTGATGGACGGTATAGCAGTCAATGAATCCTAATTTATGAGTCACGGAAAAAATGGTTTCACAAAATGAGTCGGCTAAAGTCGTTTGTACCTATTACGTGTTAAAAATAAGCTTTCTCCGTATTCCGAGGGTTTGATTTAATTAAATACTTCGGCGCTAAAATGCGACAGCCTCTTGGTAGTTTATGGACTCCTAGTACACTCGTTTCGGGTTTAAGCCAACCTCACCGGCCCGTGGTGCATCCTGCCGAACAGCCTCTTGGTAGTTTATGGACTCCTAGTACACTCGTTTCGGGTTTAAGCCAACCTCACCGGCCCGTGTGCATCCTGCAGAACAGCCTCTTGGTAGTTTTGGACTCCTAGTACACTCGTTTCGGGTTTAAGCCAACCTCACCGGCCCGTGGTGCATCCTGCCGAACAGCCTCTTGGTAGTTTATGGACTCCTAGTACACTCGTTTCGGGTTTAAGCCAACCTCACCGGCCCGTGGTGCATCCTGCCGAACAGCCTCTTGGTAGTTTATGGACTCCTAGTACCTACATATGTATATAGGTGATTTATATTACATTTTGTAGCCAAGGGTTCCTTAACAATAAAACCCATAAATTAGGAATATACAACACAAAAACAACCAAAAAATCTTGCAATCACCATCTTATCCGACCCCTATATCCATAAATTTTCACTGATTCAGAGTCACCCCGAGTGAAAATCACTAAAATGCAAGAAACTGCATTTCTTACCCTATCTGAAGCATATTACGGGAATGGTAAAAACAGCGCCAAGATCTGTATTTTTTTGCGAAATCTTTTTGTTTGCATTTAATAGCTAGTTTTTAAAGGTCTTAGATAAATAAATGCACACTCTCACTCAACAAGTGTCGGCGGCAAATGCCTGCCCATCGCGTCGGTTGAGCAGAATTTCATTCTTAATAAGGTCTTCTTCTTCTTCTTCTTTGAGTATAGCTCACAGACATCAGAATATACATTAGACTGGACAAGCCGCCAAGTTTATAGGCAGTCCCAGTGTCGCAATTTCTTTTCGGTTCTTACCTGTGAAAAGTTATTATATTTTTTGGTAAATTTACTGATTCATTGCGATGATGGCATGTTACAATTGCACAGGATGGCATTTTCGAAAAAAACGGTAATTTCTTCTAATATTCGTGCGTCTTGACTCGTCTCACAGAGCGTAAACTGGTAGCCAGTGTATGCTCGTTGAGTACAGTTGTCGCACTTTAAACGCGGTTTGCCCCATCTCCTGTATTGGGAAATCTGTGGTATAGCTATATGCGTGTTTTCTACGATTCCGCCAATGTCACGTGTTGTAGCTATTACAAGGTATGGGATTGTATTTTACCGCTTTAGAATCACACTTAAAGTCGCTCGCTCGCAGCTCATCATGTCATAATGACGTAATAAGCTCGTGCTTTTGATTTTGTACTTTTTCATTGTCGCGTTGAGGTCAAAATTTAAATGAGTAATTTTATGTTATAAACTAGCTTTTGCGTGCGACTTCGTCCGCGTGGAATAGTTACTTTGGCCTAACGCTCTCTTTTACCTGCTACTTCGTTTATATAGGTGAGTTAAAACTGCGATATCTCATATATTCATTTAAATTGAATGATGTAAAAGGCAATTTTGTTTCAAATGAAATACTTGTGATAAATAAGTATTATATTAGGATAAGATTATATCATGTCTATGAAAATAGCTTCGCCAAATGATGCATTATTTTAGAAACAAATTTTAGCAAAAATATTTATAGGGAGCTAACCTAAAAGATAGACATATGCTGTCGCGGACTTTTTGTAGACCTGTAAAAGGTAATAATACTCTCATACATGACTTTTGCGAAACTTAACCGTTTACGCAGCGTACGCAGCGGAATCTCCAAGTAAGAAAATTTCCCCCCGGATTTCGAAACATTTTCATTGCTGCTCCGCTTCTATTGCTTGTAGCGGATTATATATAGCCTATAACCTTCCTTGATAATGAGCTATCTAACATTGATGGAATTTTTCAAGTCGGACCAGTAGTTCCTGAGATAAGCGCGTTCAAAAAAACAATCAAACAAACAAACTCTTCAGCTTTATAATATTAGTATAGATATAACAATAACTAAACGTATGTGTATATGTAGAGAGCGTCGGTGGCTCAGTGGTGTGGACTGTCGCCTTCCTACCGGGAGGGCTGAGGTTCAAATCCCGACACGTACCAATGTATTTTCGAATTTTCGAAAAATATATGTACGTTATCCGACGCTCTTACGGTGAAGGGAAACATCGTGAGGAAACCTTCATGCACGCCTGCGAAGAGATTCGAAGGTTGTGTGTGAAGTCGTCCAATCCGCATTGGGCCCGCGTGGACGACTAAGGCCTAATCACCCTATACGGGTAGGCTCGTGCCCCTCGGTGGGACGTTTAATGAGCTGATGATGATGATACGTATGTGTCGTGGTGCTCGGACAATTCTTCTTGATTGTATATAATTAGTTTATGTTTCATCTAACAGATTTACAGAATTACACAGCGCCATATAGTCACGAAGGCGAGGGTTTTAATTTTTTAAACAAAATCTGTTCTTTTATTCAATACTTATCATACATTAATCACAAGGAGACGCGTTCATTCCGTAAATATTTAAACTGACACAAGGTTAGAACCAGGCACCCGGATTTAAATAGCTGATCTCTCAACCATTACACCACATCGGTCTTGAAGACAAATGTCGATTACAAATTGTATCCTGTTGTCTCCAAAATGCATATTACAGTAATAAAATTAAACAATTTAATATATAAAACAATTGAAGGCGCGCCCAACTTGGCGGTCGCACTACGGTGCACAACAAATAAAGAACCGGATATGAAACCTCTATGGTAGAAGGGCATAAATAAGAGGGGGGACTTATGGAGCGAAATCAATGACTTCCTGTCTAAGGAAGACATTAGGTGCGGGGTTCGGTGATCGGTTAACGCTTTTATGAGCAAGTTACAAGATAGGGGGTTGGAATACCGCCGGAGTGATGTAGTTCATATTTTAGCTTAGTAGCTAAGTTGTTGAGTAACCATCATCATCACAAGCTTATATCCTTAGATAAACATACGACGACCCATTTGGTGTTGCGGTTGAGAGGTCGGCTGCAACACCAAGGGTTTAGTTCAATCCCCGGGCAGTACAAACATTTGTGTGCATGAACATGTCTGTTTGTAATGGTCTGGGTGTTTTCTATGTATAATATGTATGCATTTACAAAAAAAACTATGTATATAAGTATGTTTATCCGTTGTTTAGTCTTCACAGGTTTTACAGGCTTCACGCTTACCTTGGGGCTAGATGGCGCTGTGTGAATGTCAAAATAAAATTAAAAAATAGTTCTATTACGCTGATCTGGAGTGGAGACCGCGTCTTGGCAAGCGTAGCGTAGGACGCCCTCCGGCCCGATGGACCGACGACTTGCGGAAGGTCGCTGGTGGGAGCTGATGAGAAAAAGCGGAAGGACCGGGATATCTGCGCAAAATGGGGGAGACCTATGTCCAGCAGTGGACTGCGATAGGTTGAAGAGACGAGAGAGAGAGACCCTAAAGGATCCTGGTTTGATCCCCGGGTAGAATAAACATTTGTGTGCATGAACATGTCTGTTTGATTCTTGGTGTTTCTATGTATAATGTGATAATGTGATAAAGTGTGTTTTGCCATACAAATATATACATAAGTTTGGTTATTCGTAATTTAGTGCCGTCAAAAAATAACAGGCTTGCAACTGTGGTGCCCCTCAGACAATGGAACACCTACTGTCTTGCTCGAACTGTCCATCTTCGTGCGGTTTCCGGGACCTCTGGGTGGCAAATGAAAGGTTGATTAAGTGGCCCAATCTTGGTCGCGTTACCATATTTAAATAAATAAATAATTTATACTAATATCATAAAGCTGAAGAGTTTGTTTGAACGCGCTAATCTCAGGAACTACTGGTCCGATTTGAAAAATTTCTTTCAGTGTTAGATAGCTTATTTATCGAGGAAGGCTATAGGCTATATATCATCACGCTATAAGCAATAGAAGCGAGCAGCAATGAAAAATGTTTCAAATCCGGGGGGAAATTTTCATTACTTGGAGATTCACGCTGCGTACTGTTAGAACGGAATTGGGAGACTGCGTTTTAAAAAAAGATTTTATTTAAATCTGAAATTAATTTATTTTAGAATTAGAATTAATGACTGGTTGAAACAGAGGTTGAGCTTAGACTAACTCGCCCGTGCAACGAGCCCGTTGACTAATACTTAGAATGCTGACGCAGCAGCATTATCCAGGGATGACAGCACCTTAGCTAACAAATATAATATATAACATCCCCCTGCTTATGAATAAACTATACCACTTTTTGTGTGTAGTTTATAAATCTAAAATATTCTTAATGCTGGTGCAGGAGCAGGTGCAGATGTGGAAGATAATTCTATTTCTTCATTTCCAGGAGGAACTCTAGCAGTCGATTTTAATTTTACAATTTTCCTGCAAGTACCAGCTTTGTAAATTTTATAAAATATGAAAATTACAATAATTACTGTTAGCATACATGTTAAACTGGAATAATAAGTACTATATAAAACTATATGGGGTTTTTCTATTATGTGATCAAGTTTGTTAATTACATCATTACTTTTATATGTCAAGGAATCTAAATCTACATTTCTTAAATTAATTACAGGTATGTTGGATTTCAATTTATCAAATTTTAATTTATTACAACATTGATCATTTATAAGTGAAAAGTCGGATTTTACTGTTTGCAGTTCTTTTACAAGATTTCCTTTTGAAATTAATCGTGTTTCTCTACTAAATGCTATGCAGTTTTTTGGTAAGTACAATATACCATTACCGCTTATGTTAATATCATGTATTTCAGTACCATTGCATTCTAAAGTGACCTTAGATTTTTGAGAGACAACATATAACCATTTATCGTTGTTCACAGGTTGCCAGATTTCGAGGTTACCGTGAAAAAGTTTGGTATCACAAACATCTGGAATTGAGGTAAGTATCTTAGTCATAAGTTCTGTTTCACAGGTAGGAGCTGCGCTGGTGGAGTACGTCAACGTCATCTCACACAGGTAAGTATTGCTTATAATCTTACATCTATTTATATCATCTATTTTACAGTAAGTAGACTTATCTCTAGTTATACCTAGGTATTTAACTGATGGTATTATAGTAGCAAAAGAATCTGGATTTTCATTATTATGAGCAACAGGGAATGGTAACGTGTGGAACAAAGAATAAGTATTGGGGTCTACAAGAGGGATTTTTAAAACAAATACTACTTTGTAATTACTATAATATGAATTAATATCAGAAATATTTAGTAATGTTTGTATATTATCTAAAGTTAGAGTTAAAGGTAATTGTTTGGTGTTAGGAAGAAATCTATAGTTATCTAATAATTCATAATAAAGATGCCTTGGTGTTAATATAGCAGGATATAGCACATTCGATTTACTAAACATAATAGAATTGATTATATCTTCCATTTTAAATGACAATGTTAAAAGACTATTTTCTAACATCGCTATCAGTTCTGACATCCTTGATCTTATGCTTAATTCCCTTGTTATGGATGTTAAGTTTTTGAATTCTTTAGCTAATTCTGAGATAGCATTGTTTAATTGTTCCTCGTTTTTTACAATATTTCTTATAGTTAAATTAAATGATCTAAGAGTATAAGTAGTTACAAGTATGTTTTCTTTCATTAATGAGGCAATTATTTTCTGATCAGTTTGTACTTCTTGGATTGCATTATTGTACACAATAGCATCATCCTCGTCCATTGTGCCGAAGAGTTTTTTAGAAATGGTGCCTACTACGCCGAACCAGGCCGATCTTTTAGAACGGTTGGAGATAAGATGGGAAATTGAATCATAGTCGCGTGTTGTGTCGGAAAGTCGAGTGTAAAGAGGTTGAAACAGATTGTTACATTCCAAAATATCTAGAACGAGGCCATCTCTACATAGTTGTTTAGAATTATTCATAAAACTATATATGTTATCTATATGTGGTTTAATGAATGATATATCTACAGGAATAATAATTCTTAAGTAACTATCAACTAATCGTAAGGATCCTATGTGATCAAAATATAAACCGGAGCTTTTTGTATTCGTTTGGATGACATCTTGCGCCAGGATAGCGTGAACACTGCAATGAAATTAAATTTACTAAATAAAATTTAAAATATCAACTAAGAACTAGGACTATTCGCTAACTTTACCTGATCATAATGGTGGGTGACATGGCGTCTATTTATCAACAAGGTTAAGGTACTTCTTCCATTTATCTTAACGACCTTGTATGGTCCTTTCCACAGAGGAGACAAGGCTTTGCGTAGTCGAACGTGATTCTTGAGATAGACGTAATCACCTACTTTATATTGGACAGACCTTGTGTGTCTGTCGTAATATGTTTTAGATTTCTCCTTAGAAGCATTTATGTTTTCTAGAGCTTTCTCCCGAGACACCTTGAGTCTATGATGGAGCATTTTTATGTATTCAGGGTAAGTTACATCTGGCTGGGAGTCGAATATTGAATCAGGAATATATGGCTTATGCCCGAAAAGAAGTTCGTAAGGAGTGAATTTGGTGGTTGTGTGAACTGTGCTGTTATATGTAAGTATGGCGGTGTAGACAAATTTATGCCAATCTGTCTGATACTCATTTACGTATGACTTTAAATACTCTTTTAGAGTGGAGTGACTCCTCTCTAGAGCCCCTTGAGTCTGTGGATGGTATGGTGAAGACCAGATTTGCTTAATCTTCAAGAATTGGCATGTGCGTTTAAACAAATCGGCTGTAAAATTGGTACCCTGATCTGTCAATATTGATTTAGGAATGCCGAATAACGAAATAAAGTGGACTAAACACTCGCAGGTTTCTTCTGCTGTGGCATTTGAGATAGGATATGCAAAAGAGAATTTGGTTAAGTCGTCTTGTAGAGTGAGAATATACTTCAAATTTCTAAGTCCAGCGTCAGGTAAAGGTCCAACTATGTCGAGACTTATTCTCTCGAATGGGCGTGTTGATGTGGTCGTAATTTGCATGGGAGCTTGATTTTTTCCGTAGGGCTTTATTGGACTGACATAATTTGCAGTTTTTTACGTAGTTATTTATATCTGTTTGCATATTTTTCCAATAGTAGCGTTCTTTGATCCTATTGTACATTCTATTAGAGCCTAGATGTCCGGCAATTGGAATGTCATGATTTTCTTTTAGTATTTTAGCAATTTCCGTAGGAACTGGATAAATGATAGTATTGTGATGTATATTAACTGTAATATTAGTATTATTAAATAGAAACATTAGCATATTATAAATTTTTACGAAAGAATGTTGTTCAAATAAGTTTTTAAAATCAGATATAGCTATTTCATTTATATTTGCTGAAAGAAGAATATCATCACGAGCAGATTTTAATGTTTTAAAGATATCTGGATATGAGCAGTCGTCAAAATAATAAACTTTTGTAAATAGTAGATAATAAATTTTGTTATTAGTTTCTAACTTTTTAAAGGAATGAAGCTCTCTTTCTTCATTAAGAATCTCCGAAGAGTTTGTTACTGTAGAAAGTATTTCTTGAAGATAAGGATTTGAATCATCAAAGTCAATTGATACTGGGAATAACTTTAGAGTTGCTTTTTAATAGGTTTTCATTATATTCTTTAATAAACGTGTTAAATATTTCCTTTTTATCAGAAAGTGATTTAAGAAATTCATTATATTCTTTATTTAGATTATTAGAAGTTTTTCCAGAGGATTCAACAGTAGAACGTGATTGTGAAGGTAAGTTTTCTTCTTTTTCAGGAATTTGTAATGATGATGGATGATCTTGTGGAGTTTGATCAGGTAAGTGAGTTTTATTTTGATTTTCAGGGCTATAAGAAGTTGGAAGCGAATCATCACCTTCTAGGAGATCTATAATAGGTAGGTCATTACTGTCACCGTCGGAAGTAGTAGGAAGTTGTATGTTTAAGTCTTCTAAGGTAAGTGGGCTAAATGGAATTTCAGTTATCATCATTTGAAGTTACAGGATTTTTATTTGAATTAGACGTTTGATTTTCAGTTATAGGATTAACAGGGAATCTTGATAAAGCATCGGCATTACTATTTATTCTACCTTTTTTGTATTCAATATTATAATCAAATTCTTCTAGTTTGAGACGCCATCTTACGAGTTTAGAGCCTGGATCCTTACAGTTGAAAAGCCATTTTAAGGGTTTATGATCCGTAAGAATTGTGAATTTGTTACCATATAAGTATGGTCGGAAAGTTTTAGTACCCCAGATTATTGCTAGACATTCTTTTTCAGTAACGCTATAGTTACTTTCGGCTCTATTTAGAGTTCTAGATGCATATGCAATAGGACGATCTTTGCCTATAGGACCTTGTGATAAAATTGCAGAAATAGCATGGTTAGATGCGTCACAAGTAAGATTGAATGGTTGGGTAAAGTCAGGATAAGCCAATAAGGGCGCAGAAGTGAGACAGGATTTTAGTGTTTCAAACGCGAATTGTTGTTCGTGTTGCCAAGAGAATGGAATATCTTTCTTTAAGAGATTACAAAGGGTTTTGCTATTTTAGAAAGGTCTGGTATGAATCGGCGATAGTAGGATACTAATCCCATGAAAGATTTGATGTCTTTTGGACATTTTGGTTGAGGAAATTGCTGAACAGCTTTGATCTTTTCAGGGTTTGGTAACACTCCTTGGTCTGTAATAATGTGCCCTAGGTAAGATACCTCCTTACGTAGAAACTCGCATTTGTCCGGTTGAAGTTTGAGGTTGAACTGTCTGAGTCTATCAAAGACGTTAGAGAGATTTCTGATGTGGGAATCAAGGTCAAATGAATATATTACGATGTCGTCAAGATAAACAAAGCATTGAATGCCTTGAAGGCCCGATAAGGCGGAATTCATAAGTCTTTGGAAAGTTGAAGGGGCATTTTTGAGCCCAAACGGCATTCTTGTAAATTCAAAGTGTCCTTGTGGGACAGAGAAGGCGGTTTTAGGGGCGTCAACTTCAGACATTTTAATTTGATGGAAACCGGACGCAAGATCAAGCGTGCTAAAGTATTTGGACTTGCCCAATTGATCAAGAATTTCTGAAATATTAGGGATTGGGTAGGAGTCACCAATTGTGATATCATTTAAGCGACGATAATCAATGACAATACGCCATTTGCGTTGTCCTGAAGCATCTATCTTTTTTGGAACTATCCAAATTGGGGATGACCATGGAGAAGTCGAAGGTCTAATTATTCCTTCGTTAAGCATTTTATTAATTTGGGAATTTACTTCTTGTTTGTGTACATCTGGAAAACGATACGATTTTGTATTAATGGGTATACAAGAGGAAGTAGATATTTCGTGTTTAATGGCATCAGTACTCGTTAGTTTGTCGCCGGGGATATGGAATATGTCAGAGAACTGGACACAGAGATCATATAAGGATTCTCTTTCTTCCCTATTAAGATGAGGCACTCTTAAGAGGTTCAAAACTTGATCAGTTCGATTTGTGGCATTGTTAAAATCCTCTGATTGCGAAGTGTAAAAGATTTGGTGGTGTTTTCAGATTCTAGGGGTAATAGTTTTAGCTTCAGATTAGAATCTATCGTAACAGGAGATTCAGAGACGTTTACAACAGAAATGTTTATTCTAGAATTAGTTTTTACTTTAACGATACAGTTAGCAATTAAAATTGAGTCGATATGGTTTTGGTCTAGGATAAGCCCTTCTCTGATTTCTGGGTTAAGAACGGTACATTCTATAATGGTCTCAGTACGGGGTGCAATTGTGTAGATTGGTTCATTGAATTTTAAATTTAACTTGACTTGATTTGTAATTAATGTGTCTGAATTAAAGTCTAATTTTGATTGTGTTCCTGACAAAAAATCATTGCCGATAATTCCGTCATATGGGAATTCTATGTCGGGCATGACATGAAATTCAAATTTGAGTGCATTGAATGAAATAGTTATTTGACCTAAAGATACCATGGGGTTGTTTGATGCGCCTAGACCAGTAAATGTCACTATGTTTTTATTTATTTTAGGCATTCTCTCAACAGACGACTTTTTAATCAAGCTTATGGATGCACCACTGTCAACCAGTAACCTCAGTGGCGTGCTTGAAACAGATGTTTTTACTTCAATAAAAGGCAAGTATTTTCTTGATGGATTAGATGTTACGTTATGTATTTTAACATGTTTTGTGTTTTGTGTTTCAGATGCAGAGTTGGATCTTGATTGAGAGCTGTTAGGATCAACGAGTTTAGCTGGAACGGATGCAGTGGATTTGGTTGGAACTTTGGATATAGAAGATATTTTGGATTTAGAAATAGAATTTGAGTTTGCATTGCAATTAGGATTAAGAGTACATGCATCGGCAGGTTCAACAGGTACCTTGGGAATAGATGATATAGTAATAGCAGAACTATGAGTTCTGAATTTGTCACTCATATTGCTAGATCGTTGAGGAACGGAGGACACGACGGACGCGTAAGATCTTTTGGTGATGGGAGAAATAGTAGTTTTCCTATCGGGGCCAGATTTATGTGTCGCGGATACAGAGGATATATTGGATATAGTAGGTGCAGCAGAAACATGGGATACGGCGGATGCTGCGGATACAGTGGAAACAGTGGCTTTCTTGGAAATAGTAGGTGCAGCAGAAACATGGGATACGGCGGATGCTGCGGATACAGTGGAAACAGTGGCTTTCTTGGAAATAGTAGGTGCAGCAGAAACATGGATACGGCGGATGCTGCGGATACAGTGGAAACAGTGGCTTTCTTGGAAATAGTAGGTGCAGCAGAAACATGGGATACGGCGGATGCTGCGGATACAGTGGAAACAGTGGCTTTCTTGGAAATAGTAGGTGCAGCAGAAACATGGGATACGGCGGATGCTGCGGATACAGTGGTGGTGTCATTTAAGGTTGAAACTGGAGGAAATAGAAATTTTGGACTCGGGAGACACCGTCGAGAGCCCTTTATTCGTTTAAATTATCATGTTCATCAGGATAGTTTTCTTCAGGAGAGTCTACAAAATGAGTATGTTGGCTTCGATTTTGAAAGGAAGTAGACGGCATTTGACGGTTATTATTGTTGTTATTGTTCCCGTTCTGGGCATTGCCATACTTTTTGTTATTATATTCGCGCTTACGACATGATTCTATAGTATGCCCTGGGTTTTTACAATATCGGCACACTAGAGGGTTTGTAGGTCTGAATTGTGCCGTATGATTAGTATTAAAGTTCCTATTTGCACCGCCTTGCGAAAAAGATCGATTTGGTTGTTGGTATTGGCGAAACCTATTTTGGTTTTGTGAATGATTTTGTGAAGGTTGTACATTTCGTCGCTGAGAAACCTGAAATATTTTTTCTTCCGATGATGCGAAATTAATTGCCTCATTTAAGCTTTTTGGATCGCGACAACGGACAACTGTCGACAAACGTGGTTTAAACCTGTAATAAATGTATGCAATGCTAAATCCTGCATTGCTGCGACTCGGCCTGTCAGCTCGCCCTTTTTACTAGTTGGAATAATATATTTATTTCTGAAAGTAATTTTGATAAGTTGGACTCTATACGTAGGGCAAACTGATGGACTGTTTCGTTATTAGATTGTCGGCATTCTTGCATATCGGACAGTAGTGCGGCATAATGCTTTTTGTCGCCGAATTGGGATTTCAAAAAATCTTCTAATTGTTGCCAGTTCTCAAACTCTTTTATAGAGGAGGCAATTTCGGCAGCTCCTTTTAGTTGGCTCAATATGTATTTGAATAAAATACTTTGTTGCAACGGTGTTGCTAAATTTATGGCGTTACGGCAATTTGATAAAAAAGCGTTTAATTGATCGCGATTGCCATCGAATTTATCAATAAATTTTATTAAGATATTTAAATCTACTTCGGGTGTGAACTCGTCTTTAGGCATCGTCGCGGAGTTCGGAGAACGTTAGTCAAAACAAAAGATAAGGCGACTCGGCGCCGGCAAGGAATGCAGAGAGATAACGCGCTGCGCTATTGTCCGATTGAATGTAACAAAAAATAATTGAATATTATGAATAGAATTAAGTAGTTATTAAGTAGTAAGTACTATTTACTTTATTTATCACTGAACTTTTCACTTTATTTCACTGGGGTATGTAATGGTTCAAGACTTACAGGAATGTTGCAATATAATGTTCATCTCGGGATAAGTAGGGTTTATTCAGGAACTGGAAACTACTGGAACTCGAACAGAACTCGTCGAAACTCGCCAGGTATTCGGCAGGAACTCGGCCGGGATTTTACCGGTGCTCGTCAGGTTTAGCAGGAACTTGTAGTGTGGTAAATGATGAGCCTTCTGGAAGGGTTTCAGCACGGCTTTGGTAGGGCTCAAATCGGCTGGAGCTAAGTTTAACTCATAAACAGTCCAGAGTTATCACTTCACGGTATTGTTCTCACTTTTACAACAGAGTTTATTCACTCGCGCACCGCGAAGTTAACTTAGTAAAACGAAGACGGACCGGGGACCCAGATTTTGAAGATCCCTTTACGCTGCCCCAATGTTAGAACGGAATTGGGAGACTGCGTTTTAAAAAAAGATTTTATTTAAATCTGAAATTAATTTATTTAGAATTAGAATTAATGACTGGTCGAAACAGAGGTTGAGCTTAGACTAACTCGCCCGTGCAACGAGCCCGTTGACTAATACTTAGAATGCTGACGCAGCAGCATTATCCAGGGATGACAGCACCTTAGCTAACAAATATAATATATAACAGTACGCTGCGTAAACGGTTAAAGTTTCGCAAAAGGCATGTATGAGAGTATTATTACCCTATATTAAGGTCTAACAAAAAGTCCGCGACAGCATATGTCTATCTTTTAAGGTTAGGCTCCCTATACATATTTTTGCTAAATTTTTTTTCTAAAATAATGCATCATTTGGCGAGCTAATTTTCATAGACATGATATCAATCATTATCCAATAAATACTTATATTTATCAACAAGTTTATTTAAACAAAATTGCCTTTTACATCATTCAATTTAAATGAATAATGAGATATCGCAGTTATTAAACTCACCATATATAACGAAGTAGCAGGTAAAGAGAGCTTAGCGCCAAAGTAACTATTCCACGCGGACGAAGTCGCACGCAAAAGCTAGTAATAAATAAATGTCCACTGACACAGCGCCATCTAGCCCCCAAGTTAAGCGTTAAGCCTGTATTTTATTTTGATATATCTATTGGAAAATATTTGTATATTATTGCAAAATCATTACGGATCCCCAAACCGATAGCGCACGTTAGTCCCTTGTGCCATTTCTCAGAACAACTACTACTTGCCTTGCAATCTTTCTGTCCGCTCATACTACGTAGTAAACGGAGGTTCGTTTCCACAGCACTACGATATTATATACTTAACATTGACGACCCATTTGGTGTGTTGAGACGTCGACTGCGACACTAAGGGTTCCGGGTTCGATGCCCGGGCAGTACACACATTTGTGTGCATGAACATGTCTGTTTGTAATTGTCTGGGTGTTTTCTATATATAATATGTATGTATTTACAACAAAAAAATGTATATAAGTATTTGTATACGTTGTTTAGTACCCATACTACAGGCTTCACGCTTAACTCGGGGCTAGATGGCGCTGTGTGAATGTCAGTGGATATTTATTTAACATTTTCGCATGGGTGCAATTTTTATTTTTTTATTTATTCATACAAGATACAAATACAGTTACAATAAACAAACAGTTAGGTGTAAACATAAAACTCATTCGAATTTTTGACGTACACCAGAATCGTCATACTTGTTTACGTCATAAATTAATAAAAAGACATTAACATAAACATACATTTTCATTGACAAATAGGAAACACTCAATTAATGTAAAACATAGTGCAGGTAATACTAAACAAATTACAATCTTACTGGGCGAAATATAGGTACAATGTATGTGGTCAAAGAAGCTATCTGTCCCATCTTTACATGCTAGCTCTGCATATCAGTTCATCCTTGTTTGACAACGCAACTTATAGAATGCAAAGCTCAGATACAGTGAGTTCAAAAAAAACATGTTTATATTTAAAATAAATAACTATATTGTCTATTTATTATACTTAGTACTATTTATTTTCATTGTTTTTGATGTTAATATATACCTATATATAAAATCTTTAAGTCTAGTTTTAATATTATTTTGGTTTATACCATTTTTTATAACTATTGGCAAACTGTTATTAGGGATGGTACAATATACTGTAATCTTCTTTTACCGTATAGATTGTTGTACTCAGGTAATTCTAGGTTTTGTATTTTATCGCTACGTGTGCTAATTTTAAGTGGGTTACGTATCTTATCCGGTTCTGTTTCCATATACCCCCTCGTTCACACATCACACCATTCCTCAATACAGCGCAATTGTTGAAGATGGACGCCCGTAGAAAGGTACATCTCGCATCATTATTGTTTGGCATATTAAAAACAGGTATACCAAAATATCTATACCAGAAACTTGTGTGGGCCCAGGAGCGCAAGGCCTATGCGAGAAGAGCCTGCACCCATATCTTTGTCACACCTACACACCACACCACAGCATTTCGGGGCTCCTTTAGATTCGCTGCCTCGCGCTGCTGGAACGACCTCCCACCGCCTGTGCGTAACATGAGAACATTAAGTGCCTTAAAGAAATGTTTAAAAGTAATTATTTGCTATTACAAGGGATGTAAGCCTTGATACTTACTGTTGGTCGTTTACCAGTAGGCGAGGCCGTGCTATGCATTACATGCAGTGCATCCAGAAATTGATATTAGTTTTGATTCATTATATGCAAGATGTATAACACTTATCATTTATCCCGGTTTAATGTTAGAATAGCCAAAGTCTTACATCTGTTACGTGGCAGGGCGTGGCAATTTCAACTTTCATTCACTTCCATAAGTTATTATTTTGTTAAAATTACAAGGCAGTTAAAAATAAAACATTGAAATGTGACTTTGACATTTTGAATGAACTCACTCTCACAACACACACACAGCAAGGGAAACAACACTGTACAGCCTTGTTTATATAAATGTCATATTAATTATTTATACATAGATGTGTATTTTAATACTATTAATGTATCGTAATATTTATTTAATTAGTATTATGCATATGGCCAATATTCTTAATATATCACTTTATTAGATTTGTATTAAATACCTATTGTTTATATTGACAGTCAATAAGACAGCCTTTCATTTGTTTTATTTATTTATCCTTTATCTCTATCCATGATAGTCACTTGTGCTCTGTCAGAATAACAGCGTTGCCGTGTCCACTTTTGAATTATTTTAATACCAACTCAACACACGGCAACAAAAGCTGAGACAGGGCCTTTTTGACCACATAATATATATTTGTATTTTCTATTTTATTAAGTATACAATGATTTGCTTTTTTTTCGTTCTTTTTACATTGTTTTTTTTTTTTGTTTTTTTCTTTGTTTTGTTTTCTTTGTTTGTTTTCTTTGTTTTTGTTTTCTTTATCGTTGAAATGTTTTGTACTGTTATAGTCTTGTAATGTTAATTTGTGGTCAAATAAATGTATTTCTTTCTTTCTTTCTTATTGATTTTTAAGGTTTCGTTAAAGTAATCTTCTACTAGTAATATATATTGGGACTTTTTGTGTACGGAAGAACTTTACAAAATGTAAATATTTTATCGTTATCTTCAACAAGCTCATTTTTATATTGTTCGGTATAATAGTTTTTAGTATATTCTTATTTGAATAGAAATATTTGGTCTAAGTGACTTTTAAATGTTCTACCATAGCTCGAGAGTCCGTAACCTATTACTGAATCTGCCAGTGATTGTATAGCATAAGAAGTGTTTGATAAGAATGAATGAATTATGATATTCTGTATATATATATATTTAATTATTAATTTTCTCGTGACGTGACGTCCACGCGTGGACAGTGGACATGCGCACAATAACGGTTATTTAACCAGGTCACAGTGCGCACGCGCACATACAAAACTTTTATGTTTGCGCACAACAACACCACAGCGTCTTATTGTATCAAGTTGCTTAATGCATTCATTCGTTTGAAGAGATAATGTAACTTCATGTTATGACGACTTATATGGTGTAACGCTGTTTAGTCTGCTATTACACTAACCGTTCCGGGATCAATCCCCGGGCAGTACAAACATTTGTGCGCAAATGTGTTGTGGAACAAATCACTGAACTAGACAAAGTTTCCACAAATTTTTGCGCTTGATATCCGACGCTCTTACGGTGAAGGAAAACATCGTGAGGAAACCTGCGCACGCCTGCGAAGAGATTCAAAGGTTGTGCGTGTGCGTGTCCAACCCACACTGGGCCCGCGTGGACGACTAAGGCCTGTAAATCGGCGTACGGATAGTCTCGTGCCCCTCGGTGGGGACGAATATGAGCTAATGATGATTATGATCCTTTGCTTTTCTCATCAATATAACATCATCGGCCTATAACCACCCACTACAGGGCACAGGCCTTCTCTCACCACAGTTATGGGGAGAGTACCCTATATGAATATGTCTTGACATAATTTAGTTCTTGAATACCGTTTTGGGAGTGAGATTCACATGTATATGGTAATATCTGTACGTGCTTTGGTCGTGTTGTAAAAATCCATGGATGTCGTGTGTATTATCAAAATTTATTTTTTCGTTCCTGTAGTAATTGCCACATACAATTAAAGATGAGGAAAACTATTCTAAATTTATAAACAAATTGAAAGTAATGTTAACAGAAATGTTATTACACAATAAATGATTTTCTGGAATCAAAAATATTTAATAATTAATAATAAAAAAGGGAATTATATTAAAGATCACTAATTAAATGTAGGAACCCTAATTAATGTTCAATACGATCAGTACAAGTATTTTTATTACCTGAATTTAAATGATTGTTTATAATAGATTTAATGTATTTAAATGATTTCTCATAAAGGTATAATCAATAAAAATATACTATTTTTTTATGCACTTGGAAATACTACTAATTAAATACAATTACTCTTAAATATATTCGTGAATTTATTTTAATTTGTTTTGTTAATGATCTTGCATGTACAACATATTTTGTAAATGTTTTTAAAAGTAAAATGTATTGTTGTTGTGCCCTTCAGGGTCCACATGTGAACTGTTATTACAAATGTACACCTTTTAACTTCATGTGGTATGCAATAAAGAATTGAAAAAAAAATGAAATTGGGTATTTGACACCACTAATCGTTGACGCACTTTTTATGAACTGTCAAAAAGGAACGTTTCCATATATTTTGTATGAGATTATTGAAACGTGACGTCATTGCTCACTAACATCAATTGACCTAATATTTATTGGTTTCGGTGTATTTAAAAATACAATATTGCAAATAAACAAAAGTGATCAATGAAACGACATGTAAAATAAAGTGCACTTTTATGAAAATAAGGTTTGGTATTTTATTGCGAATGGTGGAGAATACCGAATTAACTAGTCCTAAAATGATTGGAGCTTATCAACGTCCGTAGGAATGGGTGCGTATAGAACTGTCCTTACTTTTTCCTGTGACTTTTTTCGGTGTTACCCGTGATACCATAAGATATAATTAAATAAATATCTACTGACATTCACACAGCGCCATCTAGCCCCAAGTTAAGCGTGAAGCCTGTATTATGGGTACTAAATAACGGATAAACATACTTATACACATTTTTTTGTAAATACATACATATTATACAAAGAAAACACCCAGACCATTACAAACAGACATGTTCATGCACACAAATGTTTGCACTGCCCGGGGATCGAACCCGGAACCCTTGGTGTTGCAGTCGACCTCTCAACCGCGACACCAAATGGGTCGTCAAATGATTTTAGTACTTTTAATTGAAAATATGTAATCAAATCGTTCATTTCCAATGGTGCGTAAGTTCTGAATAGTTTTCCTTTTGTTCACTGCGGTTTTTGCACCATTTGACAACACAACATGGCGGCAAACTAACGCAATCTATGGTTCCATTGACAGATGCGCGCCAAATGTCCTAATATTATGTAGTTTTCCATACAAAAAAATGGCTGAATTTGAACACATTGTTGTTGTTATACTCCGTACGTATTTATTTGTAGGTCAATGATGTTACCATAACCAATTGCACAGTCACATAAACAAGTCAATAATTTCCAAGAAGCGATATTTGCGAGTGCATCTCAAAATGGCGTCACTTCCGAACTGCGGCAAGTTGAAATGTATGCAATTTCCTTGCATTAGTTGCCTTGCATCTTCTGTTAGTTATGCGATTTGGTTCAAATTGAATTTGTAATATGGTACTGGTTCATTTTAAGAAAGAAATTTTAAATCATCATCATTATCAGCTCATGAAACGAGCCTACCCGTACGCGGGTGTATAGCTTAGTCGTCCACGCAGGCCCAGTGAGGGTTGGCCGACACGCACAACCTTTGAATCTCTTCGCAGGCGTGCGCAGGTTTCCTCACGATGTTTCCCTTCACCCTTCAAAGCATTACATTGCGAAACCGACAAATCACGGACGTGTAAAACTTTGAAATTTCCCATTTTCCGCAAACCGCACAATAACGTATGAATTTAAAACTAGCCTGGGAATCGAACCGGGTGTAATTATGACCGATAGTGACCGCGCATTGAATACATATGCCGTGATTTTCAGGCGGAAACACACAGAGTTACTTTGCGTACGTCCTCTTTGAAATCAACCAGCCTTTAAAGTTTCACTATAAAGCATAATACAGGCTTCACCTTCACCATAAGGCCTGTATTGTGCTATAAAGCATAATACAGGCCTTTTGTATGATTTGAGGTGTAGAGGACGGGCAGAACGCTCACCTAATGGTAAGTGATATGCCTGACCATGACAGAGCGGCATTGAAGGAGACCAACAACTGATAGACAGTTATTATCCTCCATCAATGCCGCACTGCGCCCGTACACCCGAGACAACAGATGTTAGGTCTCTTATACTGTTAGGCCTTCTAAAATACTACAATAATATTATAATGCAATTAAATTTACTATGATATTTGCTATAAATGCTATTTCTTAGTCACTACACTACGAACGTAATGTCAGTATACATATGCTTATTGCATGACATCATTCCATGTCTTAGCCGGACCTTAAGTCTGAGTTAAAGTATCAAAATTTAACAGCCGTGGGTACCCCACTTGGCAATTTAGGTCACTCTAGCTATCCATTACATGCGTTAATTGGGCCCAATTCATTACTGCTTGTAGACATTTTTAGACGATGTCTCATCTTAGTCTTTTTTATGTACAGGATGGTCAGGACGCTCACCCGATGGTAAGTGATACGTCTGACCATGACAGGCCAGCGTTGAAGGAGACCAGCAACTGATAGACAGTTATTATCCTCCATCAATGCCGCACTGCGCCTGACACCCGAGACAACAGATGTTAGATCTCTTAAATCCAGTAATTTCACAAGCTACAGTGCCCTCATCCCGAAACACAAAAGTGCATAACACTCCTGTTTCCCGGGTCGACATCTGTCACTACGGTGACCTAGACGACTCAGTACCGAGTCTACTACTCAGTAAACTGTCTAACTGAATAAAGTCTTGAATTAAGTAAAAGATAATAGAAGTATGAAGTTAGACCGACAGCAGACGGTGATTTCGATCAGAGACCTCTTGGCAAGCGTAGCGTAGGGCGTCAGGACCAAAGCGGGGCCGACTTGCGAAAGGTCGCTGGTGGAGGCTGGATGAGGAAAAAGGATGTTCGGGATGGAACTAATAAAATAATAAAACTGATAAATTGTAACTGATATATTTGGAAAAGATTAGTAAAAAGATGAATTACTTATGAACAAAATGAAATTAATACGTGCTACTTGATGGATTGGTGATTGCGAACGCACTGATTTTTGTAGAAATAAATGCTACTGAACAGATTTTGGGTCAATATTGAAAATAATCACGTCGCTCGCTACATGTCATAATGACATAGTAGTGTGCTTTTGATTTTGTAACCTTTCAGTGACACGTTAAGGTCAAAATTTAAATGAACAATTTTAGGTTATAAACAGAAAAGCGGACGATCGGGATATCTGGCGCAAAATAGGGGAGACCATGTACAGTGGACTGCAAAACTTGAGAGAGGTTTTGACGCTTCACAAGTGTCATTTAATGGGTAATTTGAATTAAGTTATTTGAGTTTGAGAGATATAATGATTTATTTTTACCTTAGGATAAATGATGGAAGATGAAATGGATGCATTACCTGAAAATAAAAATTAAAACATTAGTTTATAATTAACTAGGAACCCGGCAAACTTTGTTCCGCTAACTTATTAGTAAAACAAATAGGCTTACACTAAAGGTTTCGGGTTCGATCCCCGCGCAGTACAAACATTTGTGTGCATGAACATGTCTGTTTGTATTGGTCTGGGTGTTTTCTATGTATAATATAAAGTATGTTCATCCGTTGTTTAGTGGCCATATTACAGACTAATGCTTAGTTTGGTACTAGATGGCGCTGTGTGAATGTCAGTGGATATTTATTTATTATATTTATAAATTCACTAGCAGATGGATGTCAACTGCAAGGGATCGGTCCGCGTGGAAATCATTAGGGGAGGCCTTCGTTCAGAAATGGACATAATTAGGCTGTAATGATGATGATGATGATGATAAATTCGCTACCTAACTTTGTTCCGATGTCTATTAGTAAAACAAATATGATTTGTGGTAATATTTATTGACTTATTAAGGTTGTCCGTAATAAAATAAATACATAAGCAAGCTTTCCTTTTTGGTGGTATCGAAAGTTTGCCATTTTATTAGGGCATACCATCTTGTCATGTCATATATACAAGACCAAAGTGAATTTCGAAAGCGAATTTCATCACTTGTGTTCTTGGAGAAAGCACAACTCGATACACAGCAAAGATAGCGTAAGTTAACGGTTATTTGGTTATCACCAAACAGTCGCGCAACAAAGGCAAATCAATCAAAACAGGGTTGTCATTAAGAAACGGGACGATTTCGCCCACCTGATGGTAAATGATACGCCTGACCATGATAGATGTAGTGTAAAAGAAAATTAATAAAAGTAGATATCATGAAGACCCATGTGGTGCAATGGTCGAGACGTCGGCTGCTACACCAAGGATTCCGGGTTCAAACATTTGTGTGCATGAACACGACTGTTTGTAATGGGCTGGGTGTTTTCTATGTAGGTATAATATGTATGTATTTACAAAAAAATAATGTATCTATATAAGTATGTTTATACGTTGTTTAGTACCTATAATGCAGGCTTAACTTGGGGCTAGATGGCGCTGTGTGAATGTCAGTGGATATTTATTAATAATTTTCCTTCAACTGCACTGATTCCATCACCCGAGACAACAGATGTCATGTCTCTCATACCCGGTAATGTGAGTAGCTACAGTGCCCTCATCCCGGAACACACAAGTACACAACACTGGTATTGCACGGGACGATATCTGGCACTGCAGTGCCTACCTATGCACCTTTGCATTTCGGGATGAGGCACTGTAGCTAGTAAAATTACCGGGTATAAGAGATCTAACATCTGTTGTCTCGGGTGACGGGCGCAGTGCGGCATTGATGGACGATAATAACTGTCTATCAGTTGTTGGTCTCCTTCAATGCCGCTCTGTCATGGTCAGGCGTATCTCTTACCATCAGGTGAGCATACTGATCGTTATGTTTACATAAAAAAACATAGTAAAAGTTTTATGAATTCATGTGGCAGCCCTGAGTCCTGGTATTCGTATACTATCTCGCACATCGAGATTGTCTTGAGATACGTACGTCTTGACTAGTGAAAGGTGACTGTAAACGGATTAGGTTAATACTGACCACGGTACGGATTAATGGTGTGAGAAACTTTATAGTTATATGAACCTGGACTGTTTCCCTCCTACCGGGAGGGCTGAGGTTCAAATCCCGACACGTACCAATGTGTTTTAGAATTTTCGAAAATATATGTACGTTATCTGACACTCTTACGGTGAAGGGAAACATCGTGAGGAAACCTGCGCACGCCTGCGAAGATTCAAAGGTTGTGCGTGTCCAACCCGCACTGGGCCCGCGTGGACGACCAAGGCTTATACACCCGCGTACGGGTAGCATCGGGGCCGAGAAGGGGAAGTTTATGAGCTGATGATGATGATGACAGACAAAATAAGGTGCCTACCTAGACGACTTAGTATCTAGTCTACCACTTAGTACTGAAATTATCTATCATTCGCATAATTTGAGCCCAATTTCGAAACGTCTCTCTCGCAAACTATTCAATTTGTAAATAAATTGACGACCCATTACCGTCCCACCCAGTACCGTTTACCATTGGATGTAATTATTTTTTGGTTACATTTTTTGGTTATTTATTTATGTATGGTACACAAACAGGATAGTCTTTACATGAAACACATTAAAATAAAACAGTTGAGTGGACAGGACTGTAGCCCAGAGACGGTGTACACAGCGTGATTTCAGGATTATTTTAAGAATATAATAAGCTTATATTTGGTTGATATATCTTCGTGATTATGATTATAAAAAATTTAAACTACCAAAATAAATTCGAAGAATGGAAAAATAAAAATTTTTTTTTTAATTCCTTAAACATTTTTTTTGGAGGAATAAATATTTTGCGGTTATGAGCAATGATATTCTGTATATATAAAGGTAGATACGCCATCCGTGCCTCAAAAACGAAGCGTCAAAGAGAGTACAGTTTGTACTCTTTTGTTAAGGTAAATGTACGCTCATTCGAAATATGTGTACGTGTGCTGTCGCTGCATTCGAAACAATTTTTTCGATTGTTTTGTGAGCATATCACGAATCCATACTTTTTTACATCATTGGTTATAATAAGTGACACCACATCCAGGTGTACATGACCTAGTTAGCCGCTCCCTTAAGGGAGATGTCCTCACCTGTGGGTTGGGTCGAGTGACACACGTCACTGGTCATCCGACGCCATTTTGCGTTAACGAATTAGGTAATAAATATTTCATACTAGCTTTCGCTCGCGGTTTCGCGCAAGGAGCGAGTAAAAATACTTTGCGGTAACCCATTATCATCATCATCATCAGCTCATTAAACGTCCCCACCGAGGGGCACGAGCCTATCCGTATAGGGTGATAAGAACTTAGTCGTCCTCGCGGGCCGAGTGCGGGTACCACACAACCTTCAAATCTCTTTGCAGGCGTGCATGAAGGTTTCCTCACGATATTTTCCTTCACCGTAAGAGCGTCGGATAACGTACATATATTTTCGAAAACACATTGGTACGTGTCGGGATTTGAAACTCAGCCCTCGCGACAGTCTACACCACTGAGCCACCGACGCTCTTCTGAGGCTCTGCGACTGCGATGCGGTAACCCATCTCATCATTTTTTTACTTAAAGTACCTTGATATAGTTTACATACATACTCATCATCATCAGCTTATATACGTCCCCAACGAGGGGTACGGTCCCGTAAAAATTGTAAAGGTCTTGATCTTATTATTTTTATTCAAATCATCATCATCAGCTCATTAAACGTCCCCACCGAGGGGCACGAGCCTACCCGTATAGGGTGTTTAGGCCTTAGTCGTCCACGCGGGCCCAGTGCGGATTGGACGACTTCACACACAACCTTCGAATCTCTTCGCAGGCGTGCATGAAGGTTTCCTCACCATGTTTTCCTTCACCGTAAGAGCGTCGGATAACGTACATACATTTTCGAAAATTCGAAAACACATTGGTACGTGTCGGGATTTATTCAAATCACTTTATTTTAATTTATAAATTAATTGTATTCCATAATTAAATTTCTAATGTTATCTCGATTGTCGTTTCTAAGGCTCACTTAAAAGTCCTCGGCTGGTCATACTTGAAAATCAGCGGTTTGCTGTCGGCAAACCACATGCTGAGCTGTGGCCATTTTGTATCCCTTCGACACACATGGCGCATATATTTGAACTGTGGCTTTTTAAATGTATTGTGTAATATTTGTTAGGGTTCCGTAGCCAAATGGCAAAAAACGGAACCCTTATAGATTCGTCAAGTCTGTCTGTCTGTCCGTCCGTCCGAATAACACGACTCCTTTTTTCTCCGAAACTATAAGCACTACACTATTCAAACTTCGTAAGTATATGTATTCTGTGAACCGCTGTTAGGTTTTGATAAGGAACTTGAAAAAAAAAACTAATAAACCTTTTTGGGGTTCCCTATACATTGAACTGACACTAACTATGGGTGGATAAAATTAAAAAAATAATATATGATGTACATGACCATAAAATTTAACAACGAAATTTAGTTTGAACAATTTCTGGTGTGAGGTTTTTTATACGTCATAAACGGTAAACCGCTATTTTGCATACTAAAGCTGTAGTACATAGACGCCTAAGTAAATAAAAAATACTTTATTTTATGTTACTTGCTGCTGCGGAACCCTCCACGGGCGATTCCGACTCGCGATTGGCCAATTTTCTTTTTGTTATCATCATTTCAGCCACATAATGTCCAGTGCTGAACATAGGCCTCCCCCAATAACTTCCACGCCGACCTGTCAGAAGCTATCTTCGTCCAGCGGGTACCCGCAACCTTCCTCAGGTCATCTGACCATCCTGTGGGCGGCCGTCCCACGCTGCGCTTGCCGGTACGCGGTCTCCATTCGAGAACTTTCCTTCCTTTTTTAATGTATTGTGTAATATTTGTTTTCATTTGATTTGTTTTGTATTAGTAGCAACCGTATACTTACTTAGTTTCGATGTTGTGTGCCTGATACAAATAAAGAAATTATCTATCTTTCTATATTTCCCTTCACCGTAAGAGCGTCGGATAACGTATATATATCGAAAAAGACTTGTAAAAAAAGAAAGATTCCTGCAAATAGGTCAAATGTATAATAATAATAATAAATACATAAAATCCACTGACATTCACACAGCGCCATCTAGCCCCAAGTTAAGCGTGAAGCCTGTATTATGGGTACTAAATAACGGATAAACATACTTATATACATTTTTTTGTAAATACATACATATTATACAAAGAAAACACCCAGACCATTACAAACAGACATGTTCATGCACACAAATGTTTGTACTGGCCGGGGATCGAACCCGGAACCCCTGGTGTTGCAGTCGACCTCTCAACCGCAACACCAAATGGGCCGTCGTTATAAATAACAATAAACACTGAAAAGAAAAGGTCTTGACACTCCCAAAGTTTTTACTGCAACGAACTTTCACGGCTAAGTGCAATTTCGAGTAGCGTAATGGTGAAAAATGACCGCGCATTACATTTTCGTCTAATGGTGCTGTGGTACTTACAAATGGGATTATTACAGCCCAACCCAACATCAAACCCTCGGGATGTAAACCAACCCGAAATTCATCTTTCATTATGTGGAACGCTTCACAATTTTGCGTGTCATCCTTGCGCAGGGGCCATGCTAATCTCTGTATCGTTCCAATTTCAGTATACTAGGTGGTAGACTCGATACTGAGTCGTCTAGGTAGGTACCACCGCAGTGCCAGATATCGTCCCGTAAAACAGGAGTGTTATGCACTTTTGTGTTTCGGGATGAGGGCACTGTAGCTAGTGAAATTACCGGGTATAAGAGACCTAACATCTGTTGTCTCGGGTGTCGGGCGCAGTGCGGCATTGATGGAGGATAATAACTGTCTATCAGTTTTTAGTCTCCTTTAATGCCGCTCTGTCATGGTCTGGCGTATCACTTACCATCAGGTGAGCGTCCAGACCGTCCTGTACACTTATAACATAAAAAAGTATATGTACTGCTGAAGCAAGTATAAGCTTTTGCGACCTTCTTTTTTATGAAATTAGCAGCGCTCCAAATGGCTAGTATAGCATATATAAAATGAAATAAACAATTTATTTGATACCCAAAAATAGCGAGCGAGCTGTGCTCGTGATCTCTTAGGGATAAAATCAGAAATGACGTTATCCGTAAGGGAACTAAAGAGACCGACATAGCTTGTCGGATCCACACCATTGAGCCACCGACGCTCTAAAACTACCGGCTCGGAAACTACCGGCGAATTCAAATAAGTAATCAAGAGGAGCGGTCTTTTCACTGTCATATTTTTTCGAACATTAAAATTCGCCATGTCACCAAATGGGGTGTAATTCATTTCGAATTCAAACATTATCCGGGTTTAACGTTACATTTTCATGCAAGACTTGTGACATGACGTGAATCCAATTACTCCGCTCCCGCGCGAACAAGCCGCCATTTTGTTACTATGACAGCTCACGCAAAATGGCCGACGGGCAGGGCTGTCAGATTAAGAAAGTAGAATTATAATACGTTTAAAAGAAATCTGGTCATGTTTCCTTCAATATAAGAGGCTTTTTATAATTATAATACTTTATTTATTTTTATTAATTAAGGTTCACGAGCAAAACAATCACTGAAAATACATGGTTTAGTAACTTAAATCGTAATTTAGTGTTATAGTGATGTCTTAATTAGAGGCTGCCACGACATGCGTAAAAGAAACTGAAGTAAGCCATATGCTTAGACTATTTATTGGTTTTAGATTATTTGCTACAACTTATCGTCGATACTACTAGGTGGTAGACTCGGTACTCGTCTAGGTAGGTACCACAGCAGTGCCAGAGATATATCAGTGTTTAGTGTTGGAGTTTCACAATAGCTAGCGAAATTACTAGTTTATAGACCTAACATCCGTCGTCTCGAGTGACGGGCGTTATTGGTTTTTATTTATCAATACTTCTCTGTCATGAGAAAGTTTATCAATTATTCACTTACCATAAGGTGAGCGAACTGAACGTCCCGATCGCTTCGTAACTTACGAGTAAAGAAAATGATTGCTGCAGGTATATACTCGTAGTAAGATCATCATCAGCTCATTAAACGTCCCCACCGAGGGGCACGAGCCTACCCGTATAGGGTGATTAGGCCTTAGTCGTCCACGCGGGCCCAGTGCGGATTGGACGACTTCACACACAACCTTCGAATCTCTTCGCAGGTGTGCATGAAGGTTTCCTCACGATGTTTTCCTTCACCGTAAGAGCGTCGGATAACGTACATATATTTTCGAAAATTCGAAAATACATTGGTACGTGTCGGGATTTGAACCTCAGCCCTCCTGGTAAGATAGTAAGATATGTCTCAATTATTCAAACTCAACCAGCGAACTTCATGGAATAATGGGTGCTCCATTCTACGGCAGATATCCCGGTCCTCCGCTTTTCTCATCCAGCCTCCGCCAGCAACCTTCCACAAGTCGGACCCTTGGTCCTCGGTCGGTGGACTGTCGCCTTCCTACCGGGAGGACTGAGGTTCAAATCCCGACACGTACCAATGTGTATTCGAAATTTCGAAAATATGTGTACGTTATCCGACGCTCTTACGGGGAAGGAAAACATCGTGAGGAAACCTTCATGCATGCCTGCGAAGAGATTCGAAGTTGTGTGTGAAGTCGTCCAACCCGCACTGGGCCCGCGTGGACGGCTAAGGCCTAATCACCCTATACGGGTAGGCTCGTGCCCCTCGGTGGGGACGTTTAATGAGCTGATGATGATGATCTTCTGCGAGGGGAAATCCCTCTATGGGTAAAGTCCTCCTTCAATCATAGCCAGTGCTCTCTAGATTGGGCTATTTGAATCCAGTCGGGGCCGGCTGCCTTTATTTATTTTTATCTTTAAAACTCCTAGTAAAACCTAACTCAATGTCGCCAACCCTAACACTATTCTAATGTCGTTAGTTCCAAAGTCGGTCACTAGGTGTCGCATGTAGCAGACCAATTAAATACATCGCTTGCTTCAATTAATATCATACATGCGAGTTTTTATTATTAATATTTGTACATAACACAAATGAAAGCACAAACAGTTTGGACTAACGCTAACTTCAACCCACTACGTTTATATAGGTGAGTTATAAGTTTATAACTACGATATCTCCTAATATATTAATTAAAATCTAATGATTTACAGAGCAATTTTGTTTTAAATTATATCATCATCATCAGCTCATTAAACGTCCCCACCGAGGGGCACGAGCCTACCCGTATAGGGTGATTAGGCCTTAGTCGTCCACGCGGGCCCAGTGCGGGTTGGACGACTTCACACACAACCTTCGAATATCTTCGCAGGCGTGCGCAGGTTTCCTCACGATGTTTTCCTTCACCATAAGAACGTCGGATAACGTACATATATTTTCGAAAGTTCGGAAACACATTGGGCGTGCATGAAGGTTTCCTCACGGTGTTTTTCTTCACCGTAAGAGTTCAATAGCCCATCGATTGTAGGCTTGACAAAGCCACTAACGTATAAAGAATGTTCATCGCCAAGTCACACAATAACCAATAATTAATTAATCAGTAAGGAACCTAGACTGGCAGTCTTTGTCTTGATTTTCATTACTTTTTGAGATAATCAAGCAGCTCCATCGAGACTTGGCTAGATTTTTTACGAATGTTTTTGGTGGATTGTACTTAGCGTGATGAACTGACGCTACATAGCCTGTAGCCTATATAAATAAGCCATCTTACAATAAATTGTTTTTAATCGGACCCGTAGTTCCTGAGATTAGCGCGTTCATGAAATCAAACTCTTCAGCTTTATAATATTACTATCTAGATATCTGCTTAAGCGAGATTGGCACGATGATTCGGTGCGTTCGTTTGTCACGTGAAGCCGTCGGGTGCCGGCTACAACCTTAGGATGGTAGTCGGCAACACCCACCAACCCGCATTGAGCCCGCGTGCTGGGTTACGGTCCTTCCTATAGCTATGCTGAGCGGAGAGGCCCGTGCCCTGCAGTGGGCCATTATAGGCTCATACTTTCATATGTACATAACCAAATGCTTAAACACAAAAGATGCTTAGTCTTTGAGCAATGCGCCCCGCCCGTACTAACATACGCAGCTGAGACATGGACACTGACTTCAGGATTGGTTCACAAGTTTAAAGTTACGCAACGTGCAATGGAGCAAGCTATGCTTGGAGTCTCTCTTCAAGATAAAATCAGAAACGATGTTATCCGCAAGAGAGCTGAAGTTACCGACAAAGCCGGCCGGATCGGCAAGTTAAAGTGGCAATGGGCCGGCCACGTATGTCGCAGAGCCGACGGCCGTTGGTGCAGACGAATTCTGGAGTGGAGACCGCGTCTCGGCAAGCCTAGCGTAGGACGCCCTTCGACCGGATGGGCCAACGACTTGCGGGCGGTCGCTGGTGGAGGCTGTATGAGGAAAGCGGAGGACCGGGATGTCTGGCGCAAAATGGAGTAGACCTATGTCCAGCAGTGGACTGCGATAGGTTGAAAAGAGTATATAACCATACATATTTATGTGTACTAGACGGTAAACCTATTTGCGTCGTGTCAAATGACAGTAACCCCCGAGCTGGGGCGTAAACTTGGGTGCGGCTGGCATTTCGCACTCAATATAATTGCAGGCATGGCCTCGACGAAAGTATTTACAGTTTTTATGGAGGAGAGAAAGAAATATTTAATTAACATATAAGGACTATAGTACCAAATATCTATTACTTACTAGCAAACCCAGCGAACTCCATTTCGCCACCAGATGGCTTCGTTTTATGTTACATTTCGTTTGCTGATCAAAAGATGCCATCTACTTAAAATATTGGTTTGTAGTACAGGCTATGTATCAGAGATGGCGCTGAATGTGAAAAAAGATTTTCCCCTTTTCTGTTGAAATTTTTCCTGAATTTTATTTGCTATAAACCTCACGGAGCCCGAGACCTTTCCAACGAATGCAAAACCGTGGAAATCGGTTCGTGCGTTCTGGAGTTATAGCGTCAGGAAAGAAAACGCGACTTATTTTTATATAGTAGATAAATAAAATTGCAGTGTCAGCTTGCAATATTGAAATAACCGTTTTTTACTTCATGCAAATGAAGCATACACCAAAATGTCATTTTTTAAAATTTTGTCCGTCTGAATAATCCCTGAATCGGCTGGATAGTTTTGGACGGGACAACCTACTGTTATCCTTCACCAATGCATCTGTCACGGTTATGTGTATCACTTATAGGCTCGTGCCCCTCGGTGGGGGCGTACAATGAGCTGATGATGATGTATCCATTAATATTGGGAACAAAATTGTCGGTTGACAACCCTACTCTCCCCCCTTGTCCACTCTGATAGCTTAGTTGAAGATACATTAAGTAATGGACCCATATCAATTTCATACACTTGCTAACCGATCCACTTATTTGAGGACTGCTTTTAATTGATCGATTTAACTTTAATCTAAGTTTGATAAACGGGTCTTAAATACACACTAACAGACTGTAGTCAAGTACTATTAGGTGGTAGACTCGGTACTGAGTCGTGTAGGTAGGTACCACCGCAGTGCCAGACATCGTCCCGTGCAATACCAGTGTTGTGCACTTGTGTGTTCCGGGATGAGGGCACTGTAGCTAGTGAAATTACCGGGTATAAGAGACCTGACATCTGTTGTCTCGGGTGTCGGGCGCAGTGCGGCATTGATGGAGGATAATAACTGTGTATCAGTTGTTGGTCTCCTTTAATGCCGCTGTGTCATGGTCAGGCGTATCTTACGATCAGGTGAGCGTCCTGACCGTCCTGTACACTGTGTAACATAAAAATCAATCTGCGTGGAGTTATGGCCCTCCCAATAGCCATGCTATTCGAGCAGGCCTGTGCCCAGCAGTGGCATGATTTAGGCCGATGATGGAACAGTAATGACGCTGTGTATATGCAGTCTAAAGATGTATAAATGGCCTAGATATAACCTATTTGATATGCGAGTGCCAGCGTCGTGTGAACAACCTCATTTCCATACAAACGCATGGTTTGAATTCACCAAGCATCCAACATTGGAATTGCAGGCGCCTTCAAATGTATATGGGGTATGACGCAAATTCTAACTTAAAAATTTAGGTCTTCAATTCTACTAAATCCCTTGACATTATGAACTACAATCAAACTGTAAATTTGATATTAACTTACATTCAGACAGCGCCATCTAGCCCCAAAATAAGCATTCGCCTGTGATATGGATACTACACAACGGATAAACATACTTATAATATTTTTTATGTACATGAACATGTCTGTTTTTGTTTTCAATATAATATGTATACATACATACATACATATGTATACATATTATATTGAAAACAAAAACAGACATGTTCATGTACACAAATTTGCGTACTGCCCGGGCATCGAACCCGGAACCCTTGCAATAGCCAACGTTTTGACTTTCGACCTTATATAATTTATATTCTAGTATAGAATTGACAACAAAAAGGTCGTCAATTATATACTTAAATATAAAGTATAGAGTAACACAAATCGTTTAATGGTGTAATTAATTTTCATCCTACCATACAACAGAATTAGTGACTGCAAAAACTTACTATTGTAAAACAAAAACCGTTCCTATTAACGCAAAGTTAGCGGAATTAGGTGGAATTAGGTTTCCTAAATGGCCCTTACCACATGCTTATCATTAAGTTGGAGTCAGCTTATACATAATTGTAATTACCTGTAACGATGAAAAATATAATTAGCACACATTTCAAAAGTTTTACATAGTTTATTTTATATTATCTGTGGTATGTACTCGTACATAGAATTTTGCATTGAAATTGAAATTGAAAAATGCTTTATTCAAATAAATCTTTACAGATACTTTTGAATCGTCAAAACAGTATATATTTTTTTCATTAAATCTAATGACTCTACCACCGGTTCGGAATGCTGCCATCCAATGAGAAGATCCCGGCAAGAAACTCGTGGGTTACTCTTTTCAATACTTGGTTTTACAGAGTTTGGTCAAATAACAAATTTATACAATTCAATTATATGCGTCTGCTCCTGGACACACATTCATTATTTAATTCATTATTTACGCAGTGACATAGCAACAAAGCTGTCATACATTACATAATCTGTTCATTTTTGTATTCCTGTCTAAATAACAGATTATAAATTTACCGAATGACCAATTAAACCCTCATTATACCTAATAATTAACATTGTACAAGTAACATTACACTAATACTAATTCGGAGCTAAGCTCAAATTAATTATATGTAACTTGATTAAAGAAGGAAACTATAGGTCTGTTTGTAACAACAATATATGTAGAAACTAATGAAAATGTATGGCCGTTTGTTTTCTAAATAAATAAATAAAAAATAATACACCATTGATCCCGCATTTAGAAGAGTTAATCATCATCATCTTCATAATTAAAGCCTAATATGTCCACTGCTGAGCGGAGGCCTCCCCTAATGACTTCCACGCGGGCCGATCCCTAGCAGTTGACATCCATATGCTACCCGCCACCTTAACAAGGTCATCGGTCCATCAGTTTTATTGTTATTTATAAGAAAAGTTCTCCACAAGTGAGATAGAAAATATCGGTAAATATATACAAGTAAAACCGGCACACTAATTAATTTAAAAAATATATTTTATTAACATTGTGCGAGGTGATTCACTAAACTAATCAAAAGCAATCACAATAAAAATATATTTAAAAAAACAATTTGACAGCAGCTGTCAATCAACAAACGCTAGCGGCGGCCATCTTGTTTTCCGTTGACAGAATTTAAGGCGCCAAATTATTACAATCCATCTTCGCTCGAGTATTCTTTGACATTCGCAAATTGGAAGTCTCCTTCCGTTTTGTTTTATTTAGGGAAATTTTAACGAAATAAGTTACAGCTTAACCGAGAACTTAAGTAAAGCCAGGTGAGAGAAAATATCTACTTGTAAAGAAACTATGAACTTATATCGTACTTATCACATTCCATGTATAACGAGGATTCAATGGAGGACTGTATAAACTCTTTTTTTCGAACTGTCTACTGGTGATGGGCTTAACAGCTTCCCCGGGCGCGTGGCGAGCGCAGATGGCTTTCAGAGCCTTAAACATTTACACAACGAGCCTAAGGCCGGCACAGAGTGGGACTCGAACCTCGGCTTAGGGGGGAGGGTGGGGGGGTCTTGGTAGCCTAACCTATGTTTGGGAAGAAAAGCGGCCCGGCACACACCGGTTACGCGAATAGGAAAAGACAGAGTGACGAATTGAGATGGTCTCTTAAGTGGAGATATTTGAAGAACAAACAAACACTTTCAGTTTACAAATACTGGTATGTAGCATCGACGTTAAAAAAATACGGACGAAGTATTGCTAACATCAAAAGAGTGTCAAAATATTAAGACACTTGACGCGCATCTGTCGACAGAGCCTTAAATAATGTCAGGCAAAATTCTAAAAATGAACATGACCTGTGTTGCAATGTGAACAAACGAACCAATCCAGAAATTACGTATCATAGGTAAATAAACAATTCGATAACATAATTTTAGTTCCGAACCTAGTCATTTCATTAAATAAGAAAAATACACAATTTTGACGATTCAAAAGTATTCAAAATAATTTTAATATTGATCACATGTTTATTTTAACGTAGTTACGTAATTTTATTCTATGTTTATATTTATTTTATCTTATTTAATTTAGTTCAATGTTATATGGATTTTAATTATTCGAAATGAATTGAATTTGAATTTGAAAAGTATCTGTAAAGATTTATTTGGAAAAAGCATTTTTAAATTTAATTTAATACACTAAATCAGTATATAAATTTAATCAGTATATATATTTAATTAATCAGTATATAAATTTAATTTCAATTTAATACACTAAATCAGTATATAAAAAAAAATTGGCAAATTTACACCATAGACAGCTGCTGTCACATTGGGGACACATGTATAAATGACAGTCTGTATTTTTAACGTCCATGGCATGTAGGTATTAATAGTTGTCCAGGTTTCTATGTCAAATCATGACATCACTCCACACCTAAAGCCTCTCCCTACATCGTGTGAGTAAAGGAAGCATTCAAATAACAATTATTCAACATTAAAACCAGACCTAACTCGATGGGACGGGTTGGTTCCTGTCGGCTTGCGTGATCACACGCGATGGGGTTTGCCATCCAATGATATTATGTTTATATAAAGGTAGATACGCCACCCGTGCCACAAAAACGAACCGCCAAGAAGAGTACAGTTTGTACTCTTGTTCTTTGTTCAGGTAAATGTGTTCGAATTTCGAAATATATGTATGTGTGCTGTCGCTGCATTCGGAACACTTTTTTCGATTGTTTTGTGAGCATATCACGAATCTATACTTTTTTACATCATTGTTGCCATCGAGCTAGGGCTCCCAAGTATACTTTCAAACGGTGACGCACCTATGTGTCGGAGTGGTTGACACGTCGGGAATTACACCAAGGGTTCCGTGTTCGATCCCACATTTTTGTGAACATGACTGTTTGTATTGCTCTGGGTGTTTTCTAATTATAATATGTATTTACAAAATAAATGTTTATCCGTTGTTTAGCACCCATAATCCAGGCTTCACGCTTAACTTGGGGCTAGATGGCGCTGTGTGAATGTCAGTGGATATTTATTTATCTATACTAATATATAAAGCTGAAGAGTTTGTTTGTTTGTTTGAACGCGCTAATCTCAGGAACTACTGGTTCGATTTGAAAAATTCTTTCAGTGTTAGATAGCTTATTTATCGAGGAAGGCTATAGGATATTATATCATCACGCTACGAGTAATAGAAGCGGAGCAATGAAGAATGAAAAAGTGATAAATGAAAGTACCGTGTTATCCCGATTTTAATGCGAGCGAAGCCGCGGGCAAAAGCTAGTTTATTATATATTGCCCGCAGTAAAACCTAACCTAAAAGCGCGCAGATCACGCTCCGCGCGTATCACATTGCTTTATTTTAAAATAAAAATTATTTTCCAAAATTAAAGTAGCCAATGTTCGCTATCTGCCAAAAAAAGTCCCAACCAAATCTGCCCAGCCGTTTCAGTGATGACCCGGAACAAACAGATACACGGACAGACAGACAGAATAAAAATACTTAGGCGTATTAGTACTAATTATATTTTTTGATGTTATGAAGTGAACAGTGCGGTCAGGACGCTCACCTGATGGTAAGTGATACGCCTGACCATGACAGAGCGGCATTGAAGGAGACCAACAACTGATAAAATCAATTATTATCCTCCATCAACGCCGCACTGAGCCCATCACCCGAGACAGACGATGTGAGGTCTCTCATAACCGGTAATGTGACTAGCTACTGCCAGACATCGTCCCGTGCAATACCAGTGTTGTGTACTTGTGTGTTTCGGGATGAGGGCACTGTAGCTACTCACATTACCGGGTATGAGAGACATAACATCTGTTGTCTCGGGTGTCGGGCGTAGTGTGGCACTGATGGAGAATAATAACTGTCTATAAGTTGTCAATTTTCCTTCAATGCCACTCTGTCATGGTAGGGCGTATCACTTACCATTAGGTGAGCGTTCTGACCGTCCTATGCACTCTGTAACATAAAAAAGACTTACAGAAGAGTGACGTGGTCGCTTACTAAGGGATTATTTTTACAAAGTGTACAGGACTTACCACCAGGTGCGTGTACTGTTCGCCCCAAAACGGCATAAAGAAAACAATTGCCTACTGTAAAAGTAAAAAACCATTTTAGTCCACCATATGTGCAAGTGGAAAGTGCATAAACCCGTCTCAACCACCCGAATGCACTTACAAATGCACCGCACAATGCACTATTACTTCATTTAACTATCGGCAAAGTTCCAGTAGCGAATGGAGGTACTAGGGATGCGAAATAGCGAATGATTAAACGATAAGTTATTAATACTTTAATTTACTAATCCGTAAGAAAATTAAAGTTATCGACATAGCCCGCCGGATCAGCAGGTTGAAGTGGCAGTGGGCTGGTCACGTATGTCGCAGAACCGATGTCCGTTGGAGCAGACGAGTTCTGGAGTGGTGACCGCGTCTTGGCAAGCGTAGCGTAGGACGCCCTCCGGCCCGATGGACCGACGACTTGCGGAAGATCACTGGTGGAGGCTGGGTGAGAAAAGCGGAGGACCGGGATATCTGGCGCAAAATGGGGGAGACCTATGTCCAGCAGTGGACTGCGACAGGTTGATTAGGAAGATAGAGAGATTGCGATAGGTTGAATAGAGAGAATACTTTCACAACACACACAAGAACCATAAATATGTAAGCAAAATAAAGATTTTTAACATATTTCATACCGTAATTATATGAACAAAAGGAGAATAATCTAGAAATTACGTAGAATTTAAGCAAATAAACTTTCCATTACATATTTCAGTTTATAGCACTCAAAATTACATCATAGACAGGAGCTGTCATTTCGGGGAAACATTTTATTTCAAATTGTTAGTCCGTCCGTGTTTTATTATACGTCCGTAAGGTTATAGATATCCAGCAAGCTTCTTACGGGTTTCTCTCAAAGATCATAATAGGTTCGTATTTTTCTCCGTTTCGGGACTTTACAGTCACCGTGGTCACGGGCAGACTTAAAAGTATCTTTATGTAATTTATTTATGAATGAAACTTATGAAAATACAAAAATATTTTCATAAGGTAAATTTTTGATAGCATATACAAGAACATTAACAATGAAATGTATCGATAGAGTTGTACAGCGTCACATCACCAGCGTCGGTTATAACCGATTGGTCCCACTTTCACCGCGATAATAGTCCCTTGTACTCTACATTTAAGTATACAATGCAGTTTGAAACCAATTGCATAATTCAAATAATTTTAAATTTTAATACATTCATATTATTTTTTTAATTAAAATCATTGCGCGTGAAGACGGCCAATCTGCACTGGGTCCGCGTGGACGACAAAAGCCTATACACCTTTTACGAGTAGCCTCGTGCGGTTGGGACGTTTAATGCGCTGATGATAATAAATGTCCTAACTAAACTGAGAAAAATATGTTCTGGAAACTTCCGAGTGTACAAAAGAAACGTAATATTTTCTAATATTCCATTATAATCGATTAACGTACAAAATGGGTCACGCATAAATGAGCCCACCGGTCGTTCTATCCCCCATTATTATTGCATACGCCTGACATCACCTGTCACTTACACTGACAGCTGTCACCGGTGCAAAATGGCGGCCAAGATGGCCGCTTGAAATTGGCGCCATTTGCGTTGATGTTTATATAAGGCCATTTATTTTTTACGCTTATTGTAAANTGTCGTCCACGCGGGCCCAGTGCGGGTTGGCCGACTTCACGCACACCCATCGAAGCTCTTCGCAGGCGTGCTCAGGTTTCCTCAAGTTGTTTTCCTTCACCGTAAGATTGTAATTTACATAGTGTGAATGTTAACGGATATTAATTTATTTAAATTTTCATCATCATCATCAGCGCATTAAACGTCCCCACCGAGGGGCACGAGCCTACCTGTATAGGGTGTATAGGCCTTAGTCGTCCATGCGGGCCCAGTGCGGATTGGACGACTTCACACACAACCTTCGAATCTCTTCGCAGGCGTGCATGAAGGTTTCCTCACGATGTTTTCCTTCACCGTAAGAGCGTCGGATAACGTACGTATATTTTTCGAAAATTCGAAAATACATTGGTACGTGTCGGGATTTGAACCTCAGCCCTCCCGGTAGGAAGGCGACAGTCCACACCACTGAGCCACCGACGCTTTTTATTTAAATTTACTATTTTGGAATAATTATTTTTAATTTTTTGGAAGATTCACAATTTTTATAGACAATTCCTAAAGATAACAATATGACAAATGTACAATACTAATCACAAATCTCCACATATGAGTAATCAGTTTACAAAAGTCATATTGAGGTAACCACAACTTAACATTAAATATGTTTCTCTTCAACCTATCGCAGTCCACTGCTGGACATAGGTCTCCCCCATTCTCCCGTCCTCCGCTTTCCTCATCCAGCCTCCACCGACCTTTTGCAAGTCGTCGGTCCATCGGTCCTACGCTACGCTTGCCGAGACGCGGTCTCCACTCTACAACTCGTCTGCTCCAACGGACATCGGTTAGCGACATACGTGACATTATACATTAAATATGTATTAAACGAAAATAAATATTATTTAATGTCATTGATGATATTAAATATTTTATTTTATGTTATGAGTGTACAGGACGGTCAGGACGCTCACCTGATGGTAAATGATACGCCAGACCATGACAGAGCGGCATTGAAGGAGACCAACAACTGATAGACAGTTATTATCACAGACATCCGAATATACAATTAGACTGGACAAGCCGCCAAGTTTATAGGCAGTCCCAGTGTCGCAATTTCTTTTCGGTTCTTACCTGTGAAAAGTTATTATATTTCTTGGTAAATTTACTGATTCATTGCGATGATGGCGTGTTACAATTGCACAGGATGGCATTTTTGGAAAAAACGGTAATTTCTTCTAATATTCGTGCGTCTTGACTCGTCTCACAGAGCGTAAACTGGCAGCCAGTGTATGCTCGTTGAGCTTACATTTGTCGCACTTAAAAAAGGGGCTTGCCCCATCTCCTGTATTGGGAAATCTGTGGTCATTATCCTCCATCAATGCCGCACTGCGCCCGTCACCCGAGACAACAGATGTTAGGTCTCATATACCCGGTTATTTCACTAGCTACAGTGTCCTCATCCCGAAACACAAAAGTTCATAACACTCCTGTTGCACGGGATGATATCTGGCACTGCGGTGGTACCTACCTACACGACTCAGTACCGAGTCTACCCATATTCTTTCTTAGTTTTATTTTGTCATATAAGAGATACAAAATTAACCTGTCTCAATTCGATACACGTATATAAAGATCCATCAAACATAATTATATTTTTCCGCCAAAATGGAGCGGAAGCGACGCCGGCGTAATTCCTAACGGCCGCCACTTCCGGTCACGGTCCGCGGCCTGTACTGTTAGCCGATTCGATGCCGTGTTCAGCCATCGATGACTTGGCCCACCATCATTTAGAAAAAAACACAGCCTGTAATGTCCCACTATAGAGTACAGGCCTTCCGAGGCCTGTACTGTTACCCGGTTCGATGCCGTGTTCAGCCATCGGTGACTTGGCCCACCATCATTTAGAAAAAAAACACAGCCTATAAAGTTCCACTACAGAGCACGGCCTTCCGCGGCCTCTACTATTAGGCGCTTTGATTCCGTGTTCAGCCATCGGTGACTTGTCACACCATCAATTACAATTCAAAAAAACAGCCTATAAAGTCCCACTACAGAGCACAGGCCTTCCCGTACAGTTTTGGATGATTGGAACAAAGTCCAAATCTAACCCACTTTGTCCAATTCGGATTGGTGGGTGTTAACTACTATCATGGTTACAGTTTTCTGAACCAAAGATTCTTCTAAATCACAGATAGTATACTTAGGTGGTAGACTCGGTACTGAGTCGTGTAGGTAGGTACCACCGCAGTGCCAGATATCGTCCCGTGCAATACCAGTGTTGTGCACTTGTGTGTTCCGGGATGAGGGCACTGTAGCTACTCACATTACCGGGTATGAGAGACATGACATCTGTTGTCTCGGGTGACGGGCGCAGGTCGGGATTTGAACCTCAGCCCTCCCGGTAGGAAGGCGACAGTCCACACCACTGAGCCACCGACGCTCTAAAAAAATCAAAAATGAATTTTGATTTTTCCAAGTATCAAAATTCATTTTTGCGCTTTACTATGGTATTTTTTGTATTCTTTTTGACGTTCAAAAAATGCTTTTTGTAAGCCTAATCTGATTAAATGGAATTTGACTTTGAGTGCACTGCGATAGGTTGAATCGAAGGCTCCCAAAGATATGTTGAATGTTGTAACGACTTAAAGCTATCTGTGCCTCGCCCCAATTCACGGATGGGTGACCACCCCGCGTCACACGCACCTTGCTTTGAAAACAGGTGCGTTTTTACAGGGACCAACAGAACTATAATAATAAATAAATATCCACTGACATTCACACAGCGCCATCTAGCCCCAAGTTAAGCGTGAAGCCTGTAGTATGGGTACTAAACAACGGATACACATACTTATATACATTGTTTCGTGTAAATACATATTATACAAAGAAAACACCCAGAACATTACAAACAGACATGTTCATGCACACAAATAAATGTTTGTATTACCCGGGGATCAAACCGGGAACCCTTGGTATAGTCTACAACAAACCTATTACACCACGTGGGTTGTTTAAAATAATATTGATAAATAACCTTAAACACTTATACATAAATATTACATAACTATAAATACCTCGAGTAATAGAACGTCGGTGGCTCAATGGTATGGACTGTTGCCCTCCAACCGGGAGGGCTGAGGTTCAAATCCCGCCACGTACCAATGTGATTTTGAATTTTCGAAAATATATGTGTACGTTATCCGACGCTCTTACGGGGAAGGAAAACATCGTGAGGAAACCTTCATGCACGCCTGCGAAGAGATTCGAAGGTTGTGCGTGAAGTCGTCCAACCCGCACTGGCCCGCGTGGACGACTAAGGCCTATCACCTATACGGTAGTAGGCCCCTCGTGGGGACGTTCAATGAGCTGATTGATGATGATCATAAATACCCCTTAATAAATACTATATAGGTTGGTCTTAGATAAAAACCTTAAACTCAAACTCAAATCGAGTGTATTCAGTCGTTAAGCAATCTCAAGTTAAGGGTTACCAACTTGAGCATTAAAATTTAACCTTAAGACCTTGGCTACAAAGTCGGATTTCCCCCAAAAGTATAACAAAACATCTGCCACGACAGGTGGTAAATTTTGTTTAAAAACATAATACCTTTCCAATAAGATATGCACGGTCTTGAATCATTTTCCATATGGCGGTGTATTCTTTATATTACAATCAATAATGTATTCAGTATAGATTCGTGATATGCTCACAAAACAACTGAAAAAGTGTTCCGAATGCAGCGACAGCACACATACACATATTTCCAATGAGCGTACATTTACCTAAACAAAAGAGTACAAAGTGTACTCTCTTCGGCGGTTTTTTAGGCACGGATGGCGTATCTGCCTTTATATATACAGAATATCATTGATCTCGAGGCCGGTCACCCACTCGCTGGATTGACCTCATCAGAAAGACTACGCGGCTGACCGCAGTACAATGTACTCGCAACGCTATGAGTCGGTAAATGTGGAGAAACATCTCACGTCGTGCGGCTGCCCTGGAACCTAATGGCGACGGCGAGACGCAACCCCTTGCATCAACAGCCACGACCACTCTGTCAGAGTGCACGACTAAGAAGAAGTGATATAATTGATTACAATGGTGTTTTTATGAAAAATTTGTAGATCAGATTAAAAGTAGGTTAAAGATATAAAGTGCGTAGAACCGATGGGGGGAACGAAAAATAATCGCATTTACCTTGAGTAATTGCATACGTAAATTTTGTTGTATGTAAACGGAACGATCAATTCGCTCATCTGGTGGTCAGTGACGACCTATTTTGTGTTGCGGTTGAGAGGTCGACTGCAACACCAAGGGTTCCATCCCCGGGCAGTACAAACATTTGTGTGCATGGACATGTCTGTCTGTAATGGTGTTTTCTATGTATAATATGTATTTACAAAAAAATAAATAAGTATGTTTATCCGTTGTTTAGTACCCATAATACAGGCTTCACGCTTAACTTGGGGCTAGATGGCGCTGTGCGAATGTCAAGAACAGGAGTGTTATGCACTTGTGTGTTTCGGGATGAGGGCACTGTAGCTAGTGAAATTACCGGGTAACCTAACCTAACATCTGTTGTCTCGGGTGTCGGGCGCAGTGCGGCATTGATGGAGGATAATGATTGTCTATCAGTTGTTGGTCTCCTTTAATCCCGCTCTGTCATGGTCTGGCGTATCACTTACCATCAGGTGAGCGTCCAGACCGTCCTGTACACTTATAACATAAAAAAAACGAACGCACTGAATCATTTTTTCGGACAATCAGGTGATCCAGACTGCAGTGTCCTAATCATACTGGGAGAATCATCATCAGCTCATTGAACGTCCCCACCGAGGGGCACGAGCCTACCCGTGTATAAGCCTGAGTCGTCCACGCGGGCCCAGTGCGGATTGACCAACTTCACAACCTTTGAATCTCTTCGCAGGCGTGCGCAGGTTTCCTCACGATGTTTTCCTTCACCGTAAGAATACTAGGAGATATATAGGTGAACCTTCGAATGGACTGAAGACTTGCACGCGGTCGCTGGTGGAGGCTGGATGAGGAAAGCGGAGGACAGAATATATATAGATATCTGGCACAGAATAGGAGAGACCCATGTCCAGCAGTGAACTGCGATTGGTTAAAAAAAATATTTAAGCCAGTGCATTGGGCGTTTGTCAAAGCTTCGCTTACATCAAAATACTAAACACTTGAATTGGGTATTTGACACCACTAATTGATGACGCACTTTTTATGAACTGTCAAAAAGGAACGTTTCCATATATTTTGTATGTGATTAGTGATATGTGACGTCATTGTTCACTATCATCAATTGACCTAATATTTATTGGTTTCAGTGTATTTAAAAATACAATATTGCAAATAAACAAAAGTGATCAATGAAACGACATATAAAATAAGGTGCGCTTTTATAAAATTATATATTTTGCTTCAACGCTAGAAGAATGTGACCAGACCATATTACAAGGCAGTTCCTAATTTATTAACAGAATAGCAAAATACCTACAAAGCGCTAGTATTATAAAGGAGTTTCTTTACCATGAAAAATGTATCTACACACTGACTTTGAAAATGAACAACATTTCAAAGAAGCTAAATCACACAAACAAATGTGTGTGTGCGTACTTATATGCACGTGTGTGTGTGTGTAAATATATAAATAATATACACTACATTCACACAGCGCCATCTAACCCCAAGTTAAGCGTGAAGCCTGTATTATGGGTACTAAAAACGGTAAATATACTTAAATACATTTTTTTTCGTAAATACATACATATCATACATAGAAGACACCCAGACCAAAACAAACAGACATGTTCATGCACACAAATGTTTGTACTGCCCGGGGATCGAACCCGGAACCCTTGGTGTTGCAGCCGACCTCTCAACCGCAACACCAAATGGGTCGTCAAATGTGTGTAAGAGATGGTTTTACTCTAAATGTTTGACTTTATCTTTAAAATATAATTTCTCAAGAGCTACACATTAATACACGTGTAAGTCCGATGTAACAAAGATTTTTGAGTTTCAGTTCCATGTATGGGGGACCTAAAAATATATTTATTTTTTCTAATTTTCTTGTTCGTTGATAGAGGCTCACAGAATACATTTACCAACAAAGTTTGAACAATGTTATGTTTATGGTTCGGAGAAAAAAGGGTGTGATTTACGGACAAACAGCCAGACATGGCGAATCTATAAGTTTTTTTGCCATTTGGCTACGAAATCTTACAAAGATACATTTTAGGCGGCTTTAATGCTAAGAGCGATCTATTCCAGGTAACTCCACAAAAGACCACCCAACCAGAAAGGCCAAGATTGCTGCATATTTATATCATCATCATCATCATCAGCTCATTAAACGTCCCCACCGAGGGGCACGAGCCTACCCGTATAGGGTGATTAGGCCTTAGTCGTCCACGCGGGCCCAGTGCGGATTGGACGACTTCACACACAACCTTCGAATCTCTTCGCAGGCGTGCATGAAGGTTTCCTCACGATGTTTTCCTTCACCGTAAGAGCGTCGGATAACGTACATATATTTTTCGAAAATTCGAAATACATTGGTACGTGTCGGGATTTGAACCTCAGCCCTCCCGGTAGGAAGCGACAGTCCACCACTGAGCCACCGACGCATATTATATAATACTAGCAAACCCGGCGAACTCTGTTTCGCCACTAGATGGCTTCGTTTTATGTAACATTTCGTTTGGTGATCAAAAGATGCCATCTACTTAAAATATTGGTTTGTAGTACATGCTATGTATCAGAGATGGCGCTGTATGTGAAAAAAGATT